>OY787662.1:48205434-48509513 GCA_963678985.1 Spisula subtruncata
ATAAAGAATAAAATATTCTATGCGAGCAGTTTGCCCCTAGTCCTCAATAGATTGCTAGTCTATACATCTGACATGTCCTGGGTATGTCAATTATGCTTAGGTTTGCTCACATTATTAGCATTGTATGCATGAACATGTTTATTATTTTATAGTTTTATCATTATTTTATATTTTGTTTTATTATGATGTTTTATGTCTGTTTTATGATTGTTTTATATTGAGTTATGTACACTGTAGTTTGATGATTGTTTTATTAGTCACATTAGTCAAAGTGTTTCCATGTATTTGTATTGTATTACCTCTATCTCTGATCATGGGTACCTAGTGTTAGTGTTTGAATGAGTAAAACTTGTCAGGACTTCTTCTGAACTTCAGGAATATTAGGGTCCAAAAATGAGCTGTTTCTCTTTATTTTTCCTATGTAAATTGACAATTTTTCATGGTTTCAGGACTTTAAAACTTCCTAACTTTTACCCATCATTCTGGTCTTCCATGTTTCTTAACAAGCTTTGAGCAGAATTCATTGAAACTCTATGAAAATGGTCATCACCATTAGATGAACAAATTATGCATACATATTTGAGTAAGGTGAAGTGGTAAACATTTGCTGGGGAGCATCAATTGCCGTTTTTATTTACTGTAAAATCATTTAATTTCGTTGGGGCGAATTTTCATGGTTTTGGTAAAAGACAATTTCGTTGGGACTTGAATTCGGGGATTTTGCATTTCAGATAATAAAACAAGGGTAAAAATTAATGTTTGTTGGGATTAAACTTTGTGGTTGAGCTGAACCACGAAATCCACGAAATTTAATCCCCCAAGAAATTACTGATTTTACAGTACTCTGTTTGTTGAATTTATTTACACTCACCACCAGGATACCCCAATTGGGCTAGCATATTTATTTTACTCTGTATATGTGTACAAATTATATACTAGCATATGCCTGTCCTGCTCATCTGACCCCAAATATGTACCCAACCTTTCTACAAGTGCTTTGACCAAATTGCTGCTTAAGCCTTTACCTCTCTTGCTGACCTTCAGCTTATTGTTCAATACTTTCATATCATAAATTATAATTAATAACAAAATTGGACTCAATACATTGGTATAAATGCTCCTAGCTTTTTCAAAAGTTGAGTAAGGGCCGTAGTTGAATCGACCTTTCTCAAATGTAAATCCAGAATTCACTAGTCTCCTTGCCCAGACTGGGGAGAGCGACACTAGGCTCCTTGCACAGACTGGGACAACCATAGATCATTGCCCATGTAGGGTCGACACATGGCTCCTTGCACAGACATTAGCGACACTATACCCCAGCCCTCTCACCATAGTTCTACCTACCACAAACATACTACTGGTATATTGATGAAGATATCAGGTTGTATTGTATACATATGTGTATGATTGTTGTATTAGATGTCATATTGACATCACAAGAATTGTTGTATGAATATAGTCCGCTGAAGATAATACTAGCCATGTTTACAAACAAAAAGTGACAAATATAGATAAACAATGTTTTTTGAGCCGTGACGGAAGGTTACACTTCTAAGTCATTGTATGTGAATATACCTGGTTAAAATCTCTATGGGCCATGGATTTGTTACTGTTATTAACCACATATATTGCTTAAGCCTTAATACATACCCTATATCTATCCTTTGAGGGCAAATCAACCTTCCTGCATAAATTAGTCACGGCTCCAAAAACATGGTTTATCTATACATTCCTGATGTCGATTTATTTTCAATGTTGAGCATAATTACTAATGAGGTCTCACACTCTTTAACACAACACTCAAAACAAGCGCCCATGTTTATGTGTGTACTATAGCTTGCTAACGATAAATCTAGCCTTGTATACAAACACAACATCTGTAATAACAACAAACCATAGAGGACTGGGCACTTGTTTTTTAGATTTAACGAGCATATACATTTAAATAATTGTACAAAAAAATGAACAAAATTGTACATCGGAAATGAATTTTATTTTGTCATCAAAGGCTAGCTTTTTCACCGAGGACTATATATATGTGCCAGTTGTTAGTTAACATGTACATCTTGTTATAGTGAACATGTATATATCGTGATAAACTATTGTGATACCCTTCATTCTTATTCATCTATTTGAAATGATTTATAAAATTAAAAATTTATTTGATAAAATGTTTATAAGATTAAATGTGTTGGAGTTTTCTCTAAGCAAGAGCTGTTCCCCATGGCAGCCTAATAGTGGATTATGGTGAAGATGGCAGTGACCTTGACCGACTGACCTCAAAATCAATAGGGTCATCTTCAAGTTGCAAGAAATATATGCAGCACAATGTTTTAACTTGTTTCAAAATGTATTCAACACAACATTTATCAAGACCAAATTGGGACTGTAGAGAGCATATCATGGGGTGGCCTGCAAGACTTGTATGTACTTCTTTATTAGGTCTCCACTGGTTTTCAACTGGAGGGGATTACAGGTTTGCCCTCAGTCCTTCAGTCTGTCCGTCCATCTAGAAAGTCTGGATCCTGCCATAACTCAATACAGTTTTCAAGCTAGGTTTATGAAACTTGGTTATGTGGATAGGGACCAATGAGGAGATTAAGCACCTCTAATGATTTTTGGTTACCATCGCAACAGAAACATTGACAACCTGGAAACCAGGTAGGGGACTTCTGTATTGCTTCCAATTCCTAATTACTTGTTTATAACGAGTTATGATAATCTTGCAGACAACCCTTGATATTTGAGTTGGTTTAGTCCCAGAACTGTAGATTTCACACAATACACAAGCAATTCATCTAGGAGAAACATTCCATCTCCCAACATGACTCAAGTTAGTATGTGTGTTTATCCAAAGTGCCCCTTACAATTTAATCATGGCACTCTGCCCCATAGTTTCACTTGGCATCACATTGTCTTACTGCCAAGATCTCCTAACAGTGTTCAATATTTCACAACGTCATCATTTGAAAGGAAGAACGACATAGTGTCAAAGAATACACTGTTCACGGGCTTCAAGAATTCGAAATAATTAAAACGAAACATGATTACTGAAAACAAAGGGCAGTAACTGATTTATTTATGCTCAAACTATCCAATCATAGGCTGGTCTACTGTTTGGATGTGGTAATAGCAGTGAATGTATTGATGCAAAGAAAATAAATCAAGTTTGCCATGCAACTTGAGTCAATCTTGGTAAGTTGCAAATTACCTTGCTTTGAATTTAAATGAGAACTTTTTTGCTATTTGGCAAAATGTTAACACTGTCTGTTGACATGTTGCACTTAAATCAATGAAGGTGACCTTTAGCGAAGTACACTCATTTATGATGTGTCAATAGAAACCATACCAAAGTTGTGGATATTTTTATCAAGTAGTTTTTCATTAAGATATTTTGTGAATATCACCCCATGACTTGTTTGTTTCACTGGCTTAGAATGAGAAGGTTCAAGTCAAAAACACTTTCATGAAAAAAGAAAAAAAAGACAAGCTTAGATTTTTCAAGTTCAGTTTTGTCAACATGTCCGGTTCCAATGTTCATGAAAATTGGCTCATAGGCGCACATTGTGATGTAGATTTCAATTATTATGGGTCTTATAAGTTGGCAAGTACTACCTTCTCATTTTAATCCAGACTGTAATTGGGTAAACATCAACCAGTGTATTTTTAGTGGGAACTTGACGAACCACTGATGTTTGAGGATGGGTTAACATTTTGTGTGGGCAAAGACAAGACTTGTGCCTCCCACTACTGTTGTATAGGAATGAGGATTACCAACATCATTTGTCTAATTACTACCACTCACACCCAGACAGGGCATATACTAAGGCATAATGCTCAATCCTGAAAACGAGTTGGAAATCGGATTACTAGATTGTCACTTATACAAACATGTACACAAAACAATTGTTTTATTGCTGAAATTTAGCTGTTAAAAATTCAAATGACCATAACTTTGTCAATTCTTTGATTTTTTCCATCATATAACTTTTATTTTCTGCAGAAGAGTTCATACTTTCTAGAGCAGAAATAAATCCAGAATTGAAGGACCCCTGCATATTATATAATCACTGACAGTTCAAACACAATATAACAAGACAGGTTTATGTTTTCAAGTTTTATTTTGAGCCAACAGGTAACAGAGATGTATAAGTTTCAATGAGAGCGGACAGAAATAATGGTGCATAGTACCACACTAGTGACATTAAGTTTATGGCTATCATCAACTACAGTAACTGACCATATACCAGAAGTACATAAAACATTTGATAGATCTATTATAAGACTTTATTTTGGCTGTGGCAGTATTGAACTATTCAAATGTTTTCAAAATCTGACAGATTTGCTTTTAAAACCTCTTACAGTCTAGACAAATAAGCAGCCTGTCTGAAAGTATCGAACTACAAACTGTCTTCAACCCTGGTGTGTAGTCAATAATGTTGTGTTACAAAAATTTACATTAAATCACTATATGTTAATTTCCAAAATACAGGATGGTGTGTGGGAAACCTGTCACAACTTGCAGATGAGTACAACAAATTTGTCACAACATAAAGCAAAGTATGAAAAAAGGAGTTAACACAAAAATAAACACTTTGAAAATAAAACATGAAGGCAATGAAGCTGATGTTAAAAGAGGTGACACACGAGAAACATATAAAACACTTGAAAATATTACGAGGTAAAAATTAAGTAATACAAAAATATGTAAGTAGAACTTTAATATGCATAGTGTTTTCAACCAGTCAGTTGAAAATAATACAGGAAACCATTAAATTAGAAAAACACATCTTTTGGTAAAATCCAACTTATAAGCCCTATTTTTTATAAAAAGTCTTCTTACATAAACCCAAGTTTTTTCCATGCAAACTTTTTGAACAACCAACTTAGTAAATGAACAATAATAGTTTTCATAAAAAATGTACAAAAAACTTTGCTTATAAAATGTTAAAATATAAAAAAGTGCAGTTTTGTTATTAATGAAAAAGCCTTACTGCTACGACTAAAAGATTACAAACTACAAACAAGTAAGGGAAAAAGAAAACAAAGGCTTGTTTGTATTTAACTGGATAAAATGTTAGAATAAAATACATACACCACCATGTTTACAACATGTACATTTGACTAGAAAGATTATTCTCAGACAGAGAATACAAAATACATACATAACAAGTAGGGGCCTCATTTGTAAACATTTTAAAATTGAAACTTAGACTCCGGACTTCAAAATGTTCAATGTTAAACTTGCTCCTAGATTGTAACTATTGTACTGTCATTCTTTTATATTTAAATGCAGAAAAACGAACTCCTTCAGAGTTTTCTAGCACAAACATACATGCCAAGTTTCGCGGTTTTTCATACTTCATAATTTGAAAAAAATAAAGACTAACTTTACTTAGCGCACATTTTAAGTAAAAGTCTGCATTTCATTCTTAAAATGTTAAAGGCACCAAATTTCACAACCATCAAGACAACATGTAACCGATACACTATACAGCCACCAAGGTTACCTTTACAAAATCCAGTTACATTAAGCCTAGGTCCCACTGAGCACTCCCGATTTAAATAAAATAGCTTCAGGAGGTATCAGAAACAGGGACTTCACCATTTTCTAATGACTTTCACAAAGTTTCAGCTAGACCATGAGGACCCTTTAACCAATCAATGCCTTCCGTTGCTCAATTATGAAATCAGGAGTACATAATAAATTGCTGAGGCAAAAACGCTCAATGGGATCTAGACATTATCTAGGCAAAATCAGCCTCTCTTAATATCCAAAATACAACTAGCCTCTTAAAGTGTATAGAGCTATATTCTAACAGTCATTCAATGTCAAAATAATTACTTGCATCGTTTTTAGTATGATACTAGAATACCTTAATTGCAAATGAAAACTTTAGATGGGTTCCGTGTACTTGGATTCAATCGTCGAAAAATAGATGATTCTTATAGTTTCATAGGGTGTTCTAGAACACTTTCGTATGAAAATGGACAGTTTGCATGTGCAATAAATCACAGAAAGAAATTCTGTTAAAACAGAAGCGAAAAATGATCTAACGGATATAAAGCATAATTGTTTTTCAGTTTTTGAAACTTAAAAAAAAAATATCTTCCGATATAGCTCTATACACTTTAATGCCAACAACATATATACAATTAAAATTTTGTTGAATTTCAACAGAGGCTTTAAGAAAAAAATATGCTTATAGAATCTAGTTAATATTTCCACACTAAAGTAGGTGAAAGGTGATCAAATACCATCTAAGGGAAACAAATCCTGATTCGACACACTAGACAGGGTTCAACATGAACACTAGTCCCCTGACCTTGGGCCAGTGAAAATCTTGAAGGACCATTGAAAATCATGAAGGACCAACAAATTTAATGATTTTTTACTGTCGGACCAGCGACAAAAAATAGTTAGTGTCAACCCCTGCTAGATCAGGTGATACCCATTTCAATGTCTTGTAAATTTAATGCAGTTAGTATGATTCCTGGAAAACGTGTGGTTAAAAATGGCCTGTACAGTACAAGGAATGAATAGTTCATCAAATCAGCATTTACAAACATGGTGGATGTTATTAAAATGAATATATGGCATTACATAAATAAAAATATACACAATTTACATTTATACAAGACGTATCTTTGGTAACAACAATACTGGAATTCTCAGAAGTCATATACATATTGACATTGTTTTAATACATACAACAACTATATACATGGAAAGTTTCAATATAAGTAAAATTTATCATGGCAAAAAATTTGTCATAAAAATAATTAATGTCATTATCCAGAAGGAAAAGTAGACTGTGACTAAAAATATATAATTATTTATGTACAAAGATTTAATTGAACTTGAAGGTTTTTGACACAGCATTGCAAAAATCTTAGTCTCCCACAAGGAGGCGTAACTTTGGCATTCATCTGACCTAAATTTCCTGACATGACCTAGATTTCCTGACATGATGTTCAACTAGGTTTTGTACCCACATTTCATGGGAAGATTCCTTGATATCCAACCAGTAGTTGGACAAATACCAAGGCAGGCAGACTAATATCAAGGCAGACAGACTAATATCAAGGCAGACAGACTAATATCAAGGCAGACAAAAATCCAGCAGAAACTCACTAGGTCTTCCCCACTATTATGTGGTAGACATAAAAACAACGGCAGCTTGATGCCAAACCCTCAACCTTAGCAACTGTAACATGATATATAAGTCACATAGCAACCACTATGATTCTCACAATGTAATAAGTAAATGAACACTTTAGTTTGTTAGTGAGTATCGTATTGATAACAAATTTACATATTTACAATTCAACATAAAAGAACTTCTATTACAACTATGATGTTCACTATCGTAGGTACGTAAAATATCATTATATGTTTTACAATTTGTAGAAATGGACACATCATAGGATAAAAAGACATTATTTTCACAGAACAACATTATTAACAGTGTTGTTTTGTTGATACTGAAAGAATATAGTGTTTGCAAGGCACAAAAATCCAAGAACTACCTGCTTCAACCCATGAAAGAAATGACCATAATATTACATACTACCATAAAATCATTTTTAATTACTTCACCTCTCTCAGACAATGATCGTTAAATTTAAGACAGAAAACACTGCATAAGAACCATAAGGATTTGAGCTTCAGTTGATTTTAGTTGATCAATGTACATGGTACTGCTAAAAATAATATGGTACAAATGGCCTGAGTTTATGATTTTATACATAAGAAAATATCATGAATATTGTAATGCACAGACAATTCAAAGCCATATAGTAGCGGCCACGGTGCCTAACCACACACATAAGAGACAGACAAAGAATGTACCATCCATATCACCCAAAAAAGGATATTATATAAGACACAGGCAGTGTATTTAAAAACTTATCTATCTATACCACATAATGAATGAGCATAGATATGATAATATGAGCAAGTATGACAAGAAGATATGTTCTTGTATTCATTGAACTAACTCAATAGTTAAGTGCAAAACTATGGTACATGCCACTATAAATTGATGTTATTACCATAATTTGCACCAAGTCCTCTAATTTACTTTATTGTGCAGAATGAAATCATTATGTTAGATCTGGTGGTGTATCAAAATGAAAGCAAGATGGAGACTGTTGAACACAATTTTTAAAATTGTTATACTTTCTGACTCCTATAGAAGAGTATCAAAATGTTACACTTTCTGACTCCTACTGAAGAGTATCAAAGAGTAACGCTTTCTGATTCCTATTGAAGAATATCAAAGAGTTATACTGTCTGACTCCAACTGAAGAGTATCAAGATGTTACACATTCTCACACCTATTTGAAAAGTACTTAATTGTTACACAACTAAATTTATCAGTAGATGCATTATCAAATAAATTTTTGAACACAAATCTTTTCTGGTAGTTTTCCCCTTAACATATGAAAGAATGGAATAAAACAAGAGAGTGGGTATAAGATATGTATAGAGAAATAATACAATATGACAAGAGGTAGTTACAGTGGTCATTTAGAAATAATACTTAAAATAGTATACAATATTCACTGCATTACAATATTTCAATCTTGGCATGATTAACATACCTTCTAACGTTTTACTCTTGATATTTAAAATACACAAATGAACAATATTCAGTGCATTACAATGTTTCAATATTGGCATGATAGCATACCTTTTAACATTTTACTCTTGAAATTTAAAATACACAACATACACAAATATACAATATTCAGTGCATTACAATGTTTCAATTTAGACATGATTAACATACCTTCTAACTTATTACTCTTGAAATCAAAAATACACAAATTTCAAATTTACAAACCCACATAACTTTTCACTCATGTAGAGGATAATGCATGATATGATAACAGTACTCAAGTAAAAGGCATGCTGCCATATTAAAGTGCTGAGCATATTTCTTTACAGAAGATATGAAATACTAAATCCTCTGTACAGTAAAACCTGAACTTGAAAACCCAACTCAATAATGAAAATCATTCAAAATGAAGAACACATTTTTTCTATTCCCTTTTCTTTCTCCTCAATATTTCGACCAAATTAAAAAACACAAAAATTGTAAGGGTGAAAATGGATGCACAATCTTATTATTGGGGTATTACTATGCATGCCATCCTAAGAGCTTTTATCAATATGACAAAAAATGTCCACCAATACAACAGAAACAATTTGACATCTCAGCAAGTTGACAGATAAACAAAAATGACCCTAAAATTACCAGAGATTTAATGGAAATGTTTATAATGTTGAACCAAATGTATATATACATGTTTCCATTCAGTGCATATAGAATACCAGATGATGACATTGATGAAGCCAAACATGAAATTAAATGATCAACACAAACATTGAATGAGTGTAACTATGCTAGCAATAGTGAAATATTTTGAAACATTCAATCTATGATTCTTTGACAAGTTCTAATACCATGTATCAAAAATAAAACCCAAACATCGCTGAGAAACCAACAACAGATTAATACACATTTTGACAACAATTAGCACTTTGATGACATAAAAATCATTACATTAAGAGATAAGTAAAAATGTTCACATAAAGTAAGTATCGTAAATATATCAACAGTCTGTCGACCTATAAACAACATACATTTTGATTGTTATCTCCCTTACATAACAACATCAGGTCATGTGATAGTCATGTGATGTTCAAATCATGTGACTGTCAATGTGACCATTTTTTGCGTATAATATTTTGTTTTACAACCAACCTTATCAACTTGCCTGATGCCTTTTGAATTGATGCAACTCATTGAATGTGATGTAATAATACAGGCAGCTATAATACAGGTGGCTGCTTCATCCAGACGATATACATACTTATCTGTATGTCACTCAACCAATACAGCAATGAGTCAACTTTAACATTAAAGCAAAGATTGGAAATGGGTATGGATCCTGGACTTAATGCTGTATTTCTTCTAAACCTTGCTTTGTATATATTGAGTAAACAACGGATGTAGAAGTAGTTCCTTGGCAGGTGGGCGTTGTTCTTTCACTGGTTCCAGACATCTCAGTAACAAGTCACGTAAAGGTGGAGACAACTTGTCCGGTACCGGCGGTGTCGACTGAGCATTCGCTATCTGAAATGTGCAAATACGTAGTGTATAAAAGTTCTGATCACATTAACAAATCATAAGCATATCTTCCAGATATTGGCAGTAAATCACGGAAAATTTAGGACAACAAGTGCACAGCAAAACGGGCGCCACTTCATATTGTCAGAAACTGATTTTCTATTTTTAATAATACAACTCTGATTTCATTCCTAAGCAAATAAGCAACCTTATATAATAATGTTTTATGTTTTTGAATTGAAGTAACAATGACCATGACCCCAACATCCCGATTTTCATCTAAAGATGCCCTTTCAAATAAACAACCTTTACCGCAAGTTTCAATCAAATATATAATTTCGAACTGAAGTTATTGGGCAGACTGATTTTCTATATTTAGCATAAGTGACTTGAACCTTGAACCCAACAGCCCCACTTTCAATCAAAGGCAGCATATTTTCATAGGCTTCTACAACTGCAAGTTTCATCATAATATGTCATTCCTAACTGAAGTTATTGAACAGAAACTAATATTCCCTTCTTAGTAACAGTGACCTTGACCTAGAACCCAGTGGACCCCACTTTCAATCAAAGGTGGTATCCTTACACAAGCAACTAATAAAGCAAGTTTCATGACAACATCTCTATCCTAATTGAGGTTATTAGGAGGACACAGATTTTCTATTTTTAGTAACAGTGACCATGATGTTGGACACAACAGCCCCACTTTAGTTCTAAAGGGGCAACTTCACACAAGCCGTATGTATACTTAGTTTCATTGTTGTACCTCAAAAGGTATATCAGAAATACTCTAAAATAGATACATGCCAAAAAACTTTAATGAGGATAAAATATATAACGTTTGTCTTACTATTTTTAGTAGCAGTGACCTTCACCACATCGGCACCACTTTCATAAGCGACCTCATACCAAAAGCTCTCTATATGTCAAGTTTCATTGGTGTACAGCCAACAGAATGTCAGATTTTAAATTTAGTTTTAAATCTCATTTTCACCAGATCATAGCTGTGGCCAAGTGGTAAGTGTACTGAATATGTTATCAGGGTTTGACTCCAGATTCTGACAGGTCATACAGTTCCATGAAATTTTTTCTTCCATGTGCTAATTACCATTGTTATCTCAGACAACCCCTTACTTTGTAACCAACTATTGTACATACCCTGAATATCAGAGCCAGATGATTGGAGATATCATGAGCATTCCATGGTGGTTTAGTGGTCGCCATCTCAATCAGGCAACACCCTACGCTCCATACATCACACGCTCGACCGTAAGTCTCACCACGCAATACCTATAATGTACCAGGATACAGTTAGTAAATATTTCTGTACTTACCAGTAATAATTGAGAATTCAACAACACATATATTGTAAATATTGTATTGACATTTCGGCCGAGGCCTTCTTCAGAATAACAATAACAAAACAACGGATGTGACGTCATGTACTAACCAGTGGCATAGCCCGCAATACTGACCTATGCATGTGCATCACATTCATTTGAAAAGTAAAACAAGACTGTGTTTAGTAAACACTTAATATGCTCCAGTGGAAGCCTTGTGCCCATAACAAACAGCTAAGTAATTCAGGGGCTATAATTCTGTTGAAATGTTGGAAAGTGTTACATGACTTTGACAATGTAATGAATTTATGCTGGATGTTTGAAAACAATGCCTTGATTGGCTTAAAAAATATTTGAGTTTCCACATTTTGTAACAGACGGACAGACCAACGGACGAATAAGACAAACTGCATCACTAGATGCCGGAGCATAAATATATATATGGCATTTAACGGTTGACAATTTCCACAATCATGAGTACCAACAATAATCACAAACTTCAAGGCTTGCATCAGTTTATCAGATGAAAAGGGCAGCATGGTGTGGAGGTCGAACCAGTGCTATAATTTGACTTGTGATACAGAAATGATGATTACTCAGACAATGTACGTACAACATTATCAGGAATCGTACGTACAACAGCATGGGGTTATTATCACCGTTCATTATTTCATTATCGCCACATTCCCTGTGGGGTATAACTATCGCAGCAGAGATGTTTTATTAACATGTAAGCAAAGTCAACTGATCAAGTGGGGTCCATAGACATGCATGTATAAACTATCCTATATAAGTAACTAAATTATCTGCACACATAAGTGGTTGCCTGCATGACTGTAGTATGTCCCTTCTTTAATAATAAGTATTTACAACAGCCGTATGGGTAACCCACAATGTATAAAATTAGTTTACCACACATATATTAAGGATTTGACACACTGCTAATATTGATAATTTCACTCCATATGATTGCAACCTCTCACACACTGCTAATATTGATAATTTCACTCCATATGATTGCAACCTCTCACACACTGCTAATATTGATAATTTCACTCCATATGATTGCAACCTCTCAAAACTCCATATATTTTTAATGCGCCTGAAATTTTTCACTTGCCCATGGGAAAGTTGAGCTGAAGAATACACTTGCCCGAAGACTAAATCTACTTGCCCAGGAAAACACAAAAAAACAACAAAAATTCAATTTCAATAATTTACCCTGAAAAGCTTGTAAGTAGCCTACTGTGTACCTGGTTTTAAATCATTTTCTATCATATTTAAGGGATTTGATTTGGTGTTTGGGTAAAATAGGACACTTAATATTATTTTCTCATGATCATTTTGCACTTGCCCATGGGCAAGCTGGATGGACAAATCTACTTGCCCGCAGATCAAAAAGCCCAAGTCGGACACAGGAATTCCACAACCACAGGAATTCCACACCACTGACCAGTAAAAATGACTCATGGAACAGAACTCACCTCTGGAGCCATAAAGGCAATGGTCCCTAATAATTGTCCCTGAAATTCTCCAGCACCTGTAGACTTTGATGCTAGTCTTGCAGCAGCCCCAAAATCACCAATCCTTAACCTTTGACCTGTACTATCTATCAGTAAGTTTGCACCTGGAATGAACAAAGCATTTCATCAATTATACAGTTGCCATAGACCGTTCTAGCTTTGACTGCCCTGTCCATAAACTTCCATATGGACCGAAAAGCCATGTTTTAAATATTGTTAAATATCGAAAAAATCTTTACAATTTGACAGTTAATACTAACTGCATCTACAGGGGGCATTTTATAAATTTGCACAATGAGTTTAGCGTGCATTGGCTGTAAATGTGCTTGTTTTGCATATTTCAGCTCTTTCAAATACTCTTCCTGTGTTGTTATTGCATGGCTACATCTATTCCTTGAAGGCTGTTTATAGTCAGATGTTAACATTGTTTATGGGTACAAATAATGTATGTCCTTGGATCAAATATCAGCTTGCAAACAGCTCTTTCACAAACAACAAACAGTCACAAATGGCAAGGTTATTGACAATTATTGTGAATGTTATATCACATTCATTCAAGCTGCATGGTGTAATGTTGCTAGTCTCTGGCTGCAACTGTATGTTGTGGCTCCTCGATGGTATCCCTATAGCCATAAGCCTCTCCGAGCTTTGCGGCTTCTAGCGCCTTCTCCAACGTTTGTGGACAGCCAGAGCGCACGAAGAAAGCTAACCGTTCCGGTAGTCCATTAATGAAAGTCAGCATTAAGTCTGTATCTGACTTCCCAAGTTTGTTGCCACACTGATGTATATTAGCAACATAGTCATCCAAACATGAAGACTTTAATTTAAAATTTTGGAATTTCTCCGTTTCAAATATCTTGTCGCTTGGAGAAATTGTAATGTACTTAGCAGTGAATAAATTTGTCAGTGTGAGAAAGTCATGTACCACAAGATTGTCAAACCAAATTTTTGCTGGTCCTGTTAGATGTAATTGAAACGCTGCAAGCCTGAGTCTATCGTTGGAAAACTTTTTCACAGAACAATAAACAATAAAATCCGAAAGAAATCCTTTTGCATCTTCATGAGAATGTTCACTGAATTGTTTTACTGAAAGTTTATCCATTGTGAATTCACTGTAAAATATCTTATAATGTTAAAACTGTTAGTCCATTAAATCACAAATGTCTGACGATTAATTTAGTCCACAATTGCAATTTTACAAAATTTGGATTCTCCACCATGTGATGTTGCTGGTCTCTGTCCTGTTCGTTGTGAGAGTACTTTGTTATTGGGGAAATATATAACACAATTATGATTTTCTATTTTATTAATTTCGATGTTGTTCGGTCTAAATGCAAACTAAAACTCTTCCAAAATGTTTCAAGCATGCGTACATATAAAAGTACAAGGAATCAAATTAGACTAGATCAAAGAAGTCAAAAGGATTTAAACATGAAACAACTTGTCAATCAAATTAATTATAGAAATCCCTAAGGTAATTCAATCTGTTTGGTACCGGAAGTTCATGCCACACCAAGGGCAATATCCAAGATGTATAATAATTCAAATAAACAACTCAATGCCTTGATCTAACCATTTTGAAGTATTAATTACAAATGACATAATAATGTAATATCTTAAGAATTGAATTATCGTAAAACATACAAACTAATAATATATAAAGTATATGTATGCAACGCATATACATGTACATAACAATGGTCTCTAATTGTCACGTAGAAGGTGAAGGCTCTTTGAAGCCAGTAAGCGGACATATGTCTAGGTATACATTAACAAGTTTTAAACAAACAATATCCCAAATACTGTTGACAAATATTAGCCTTCTGCTTTAGCTAGTTCACATTCCCATAGCAAATTTTATGCTAATGTTCATGAATATTAGTTGCAGAACAGTCAATTTTTACCTGATTTTGTCGATACAATTACGGGTAATTTAAAACAACAGCCATTTTAGTGCTCAATTCAGTCATTGTGGTCGGACATATATAGCTCATACAACTAATGCACGACAAGCATGTAAGCCCTATTGAACTAGTTTAATTAATGCGGACAATACGTAAAGGTTGATAAGGTCTACAGGTGCAGATGTATACATGCCATGTTTCCCAGACCCCTTTGCAAGAGATTGGTGAAGGAAATGCAGGAGACTTCATTAAAATGTGGAGGTTTTCCTTGCGCAAACTTCTTTCATTAATGAAGTTTATATGCAGTTCTCACCATATTTTACTTTTATCACAATACCATGCATGCTTCATGATGCAATTTAAATCATATTCATTATGTACACAAAAATTGTCAGGCTCAAGTATGTCCCAAGAAATGTGTGACATTTTATCAATTTGTCTATGTTTAGGTAGAGTCTCTAATGTGTGAGGCTCATGCATGATGCAAGAGATCTGGCCCGAAGCATGTCATAATTTCCATGCCAGGCTGGATTCAAAATTAGCATCAGTAAACAGAAATGGTAATCTGAGTTTATTACAGTAAAACTTCAAGAGCTGGAATTTCAGATTTATGTCGAATTGCAACTCTGATTTCAACAAAAGATAATTTGAATTCAGAACTGTATGAAGATAAGTGAGAGTTTTGTCAGAGCACTTACCTTTGAGATCTCGATGTAGCGTGTGATTCTCATGTAAGTATGTAAGACCTTTCAATATTTGCTGGATATAACTTGTCATTACTTCTTCAGAGAATTTACCATACTGTCCCAACAAATAGGCAACCGAGCCCCCTACAATACAATAGTATTTCTTCAAATATATGTCCACAAAACATTCACTTCTGTTAAAGCAGTTGAGTCGACAGGACTGGACAATAACACTGGTCCGCTGGCCCAAGGTGCAGAGAGTCCTGAAGGACAAGTAGATGTTTCATTACAAATTTTATTCTTATTTACTGTCGGACCTATGACCTGTAAAGTATGTCTACCCATTGGTCGAAAAGGAGTTTTAGATCAGCATTTTATCACTAAGGGTGTATTTGTAACGCTGTTCTCTGTGTTCCAGTACACAGAACAGCGTTACGAACAATCCGGAACAGTGTTCTGGACATGTTCCGTCTGTTCCCCTAGAAAAGGTGGTGCAGGCAGAACAGGTCAGGTGATTACAACAACAAGACAACCGGAAACTTCACGAAATGCGTTATTCTGATCACCTTGGCAATAGTATGTCAACAAGAAAATGACCAAACTTTTACAATGGGAAATTTTCAAGTGACATTTTTCTTCCACCAATATAACAGCTGCAACTAACAATATAGGCCACCTTTTATATTTTAATATTATTTATTTAACATTATTTTTATTGTTGCCACTGCCTGTTCTGTTCCTGTTCCGTTTTGTTTGTAAGTCATTTGGAGTAGAACACTGTTCGGACAAGTTTCATTCTGTTCGTAAGTACTTGGAACAGGAACAGTCAGTACAGTGTTCTGCACAGCACTTACGAACATACCCTAAGTGATGATTTTTTTCATTCAAAAGCTATGTTAAACATAGGTAGGTATAATTTGGGTTGTTTTAAATTCTGTGTAAGTTGTGTTGAGACCCTACCTGGCATCCATTCAACAAACATATTGAAATGACAACCTTGTCTAGTGGCACCTAAGATACGCACTATATGAGGATGACTTAACTTGGCCATCATATGTATCTCTTCAGTGATGGCCTCTATAACATTCTCTTGTTCCGTCTTAGAATTACGACAAAATGATATCTGTAATATAGAAAATGATATCTGTAATATACAAAATGTTATCTGTAATATACAAAATGATATCTGTAACATACAAAATGATATCTGTAATATACAAAATGATATCTGTAACATACAAAATGATATCTGTAACATACAAAATGATATCTGTAACATACAAAATGATATCTGTAACATACAAAATGATATCTGTAACATACAAAATGATATCTGTAATATACAAAATGATATCTGTAATATACAAAATGATATCTGTAATAAACAAACCAAGTTAACGCTAAAACTATCAGCCACAGGACTTTGACATGTACATGCATAAGACACTAACTGTTCCAATAACAAAATTGGTGTATTAACTACGGTCGCACAAATCGGAAAATAAAAGAAGTGGAATTAGATATGCATGCGCAGCAGAAGTACTGACTACTGTTTTAATGCTAATCAATGAAATACAAGATGTGGAAATCTATGAACATCAGATTTTCATGGGAGCAAAGCATAATTTTCTATTTTTAGTAATGGTGACCTTGACCCCAACAGCCCCACTTTTAATCCCAAGGACGTTTTTCATAAAGCTACATAACAAACTCAAGTTATCAATCAAAAACCAAATTGTGGACAGCCGTCTGCCAAAATCATCAATCTTATAACTATATATCATTGAAATTTTTTGTTACAAATTGGATTTAAGAAATGAGATCATACCTGTTTTAATGCCATCAATGTACCAGTTTTGATATCTCGAGCCTGGTAGCATGTACTGAATGCTCCAGTACCCAATAAACATCCTTTCACCCAATGTACAGACTCGTAGTATAATGATGGTGTATTAACGTTACCATCCACAACATTGCAATCCTAAAATGGAAAGAGATATTATTTGTATGTAATGTATTTCGTAGTGTTTGTTGAGTGTACATGTATTTTTCTTTCTTTTTTATTGATTTGTGTTTATATTGTAATTCGAAGTTCATTTTGTAAATAAGCTCATAGATGTCATGTTTTACTTTAATGTCTATTATCTTCGTAAAATACAGTTATTATTATATTATATTATTATACCATACATTTAGGAACAAGAAACATGTACAGCAATGCTGGAAAAAAAACCGGAAATCCTCTAAACTAGACAGCTGTATGAGGAAAATAAACAATACTTGGAGTACTGTTCGGTACACTCAAAAGAATGATTTTTCACACATGGTACAGACATTATAATTTTTTTTAAACATTTTGACCTTTGACCTACTGACCTCAAAATCAAAAGGGGTCATCTACTGTAAAGTGTTGCTGGCCAACATCCATGTAAAGTTTAAAGATCTAAGTGCAAAGTGTTCTTTAGTTATTGAACGGAAACCATTTTGAACTACCTCCAGAGGGGGCAGAGAGGGAATATTTTGGGACCAAGATTTTTGTTTGTTATTTACAGTTAAGTTTGTACAGGATGTAGTCTACATACATCAGGTTGTATATGGATAGTGATGACTTCCTCTTGATCTATGGGTGTTAGCCCAGGTACTACAGGTTTAGGTGGATCAGATGAGGACATTTCCATAGCTTTAGCCAGAGCCAGGGCTTCCTCCTTCTCAACCTCTTCCTTACAATGAAAGTCGTCATCATCTGAAATAACAAGGCATTAACTCTTAGGTTAAACTTTTCTCCCCGTATCCCTACCTCCATCCCCTTACCACCCCAGCACCCACGAGCATCATGCAGACATATTGTCACTAAACTTATCAACTTCGAAGTTAACACCCCACTTCTGTCTATTTCATTTTAACACATTTGTACTTAGAATGTGAAGCCCCAAACAAATTGCATACCAATCTCAAAAAGAATATGTCCAATTTTCGATGCAAAAATTTAATGGTTTCCACAGTTAACGTAGATAATTCCTGGATGAATTTTACCAATTTACTGAAGAAAAACATATAGTTGCATAATTAATATAAAGTAAAAACTAATCAATGGTAAATTGTAATCACATGGTCTAATTGATTAACTTGAAAACCTTCGCACAGCAGCCTTTGGCAAACAATCAGGTGGAGCTATCTTTGGTCTGGCGTAATGTCAATTAAGTGTCAAATGTTGTAGCAATAAATATAGGAACTTTATAAGGAAATGAAAAGAAAATCTGTTATACCAACCTATATCCAGTGTGTGACTGGGGGAATATTTAGGGCTTGCCATAGCCACTTCAGCCTGAAAGGTAACTGGCTTATCTGTGCATGGTGTACGTGCAATATGATCTAACGAGTCATCCATGGAGAATGATTTCTGACTAGACATTGTGTTTGACCTTGATCGTTTATCGTCGCTACAATCCTCAGCCTTTCCTCGCCTACTTCCTGACCTATCTCTCCTCTTGTCATGAAATGCACTCGCACTGTTGAGCAATGTTTTTGACTGAGACAATGAATTCTGGCAAGGTGTCTCTGATAAATAGTTCACATTGGATAAACACTCGAGATTTAGTACATGGGAATATGGAGAAATGGATCTTTTGCTCTTCCTGCGACCTCTGTCTTCCGTACCTAGATCTAGCGACAACGACTTGGGCATACTTCCTAGCTTAACTCTCTGTTTCTGTGGTAACAAGGAATGTGGACTTCCAGACAATTTGTTCCTTGATAGATCAGAATCATTACTGGAGGACCCAAACTTACTTTTCATCAAACTATCTAAATCGGGCTCTATTGAGTCAATGTCAGTTTCAAGGTCATGTGAGAGTAGACGAGGTAGGGGAGATTCAGCATGATCTAATCCAGTAGAGCTGAGGTCCGAGTCTAACACAATACCTAGATCATCATCATCATCTTCATCATCATCAGCCTCGGTAGACTTATCTCCATCAGCTTTACCCGATAGTTTCAGCTTCCGTTGAGCTTCCTCTAGTTTTATCACTTCATCAAGGTCAGTTTCTAGCACGGGGCCAATTCTTTGAGGTGTTTGTGACCTTGAACGACTTTTCTTTGACTTTGTTACTTGCGTGGTAGACAATCTTCTCCGTCTTGGCATTGTCTCGGCATGATGGTCGAGATCTTCCATACTTTGTGAAGCTTTTAAAGCTCCCAATTTTTTCTGTTTGTCCTCTCCGAGCCAAATATCGTAACTATTCTGACGTATTAATTTTTGTTTCTGCCTCCATTTTTTCGACACATTAAAAACAACCGTATCAATGTCAGTCATATCGTTACTTAAATGTAACTTTTCTTTTTGGCGACAATCTCTGTTAGGAGTATTTGGGGGAACTAAATTATGCTTAATATCTACTTCACTTTGAGCGTCGGACACTACCGTGGCTGGTGAGGTACATCTAGGGGATGAAGCAGGGGTCCCTATCGGAGATACGTCCATATCAATCATATTTTTAATCTGCAAGTGATGTCCAATCTGCTCAGACATCTGAAATTCAGCCACTATCTTATTTAACTGTTTCTTTAATGATTTTTTATGAGTGAAATCTAAATCATTGAGCAAGTTCAACAATTCTGATATCAAATTCTCCAAATGGGCTGCGTATCTAGCTGCTAATAGAAACACACGTTTAGCAACACGACTGATCCTTCCATGTTGATTAGAGACAGCTTTGATAGCAAACTCAGCAACAATCAACAGTCGATCATAATTTTGTGGTCTCTCCTCCTCATCTTTAGATCGTGCACCAATCATCTCTAGTGAGCTTTCCGAACTAGCGCCATCTGGACGTTGCCGTGGTAGGAATTCTGTAGGAAACTCTATAACCAGTCTCTCAACAATATACAACCTTCCCAGAAGCCACTGCCAGCTGATATCTGACGGTGAATACTTCTCTGTAAGACTGTTCACTAAATACGTCATACCTCCTAAACCAAGATGACCTGAAATACATAACATACCAATATAGGTACCAGAATCAAGTAGACCAACCTCATTAAAATCAGACCTTAACTACACTCCACTACTTTACACTGATATAGGATCTGACGACATTCCGTATGTGGTCATGTCGATGTAAAGTTAGTTATCCAATCAGATCGCTACTTTCACAAATTTGAAAGTGCGGCGAAAACACTGCTGAGGCTGCTGGGACTATTGATTTTTCACATTTGTCATTGTGCATCAAAGGTCATTCGAATTTGACCTCTTACGGAGTGTAGCCAGATCTCTAACACTGTAAAGGAATGAGAATTGCAAGTAGACAAACACCATAAGATCGAACAAGAATGGATATTGAAAATTAATTTTATTTGTAAAAAAAGGCTAGCGTTTTAAATGGCAGACAACTAATGATGTTAGATCACTGTTATGATGAAATAGTTGTGAAATGTTTGAAAGTGAAAGTGTGATTCACAGTTTGAACTAAAGTCCAGTCAATGAACAGGAGAGATTATTACAGTTAGCATGGGTGTGACAATCTTTTGATCTATCAGACTGGTGTTACACCAGAACGATCACTTGAGGACACTAAACCTATTTTTGGATGGATATGTCACATTGATAAAACACTTACCTGGTTTTGTGATACTGGGTCAAGTATATCATCAGCAGAATTTAATTCCTGCCATTTCACTTATTCAGTCCAGTTTAAAAACATTTAAACTCACACCCATTTTTTCGGGCAAAAACACAAACTATTACACCCAGGGAAATAACCAGCAACAGTATTTGGCAGCCAGGTTGAAATAACTTGAAACAAAGTGTTTTACAACACAGTAATCAGTATATATATCAGTGAACCATGGCATACATACCTGTGTGACGGACGTGTTTAGAACAATCATAGAATTTCCTACCTGGACTAAGAATCTCCCTGCCCAGTTTAAGTTCTCCATGTTGACCTTTGGCTAACTCTAACACTGTAGAAATGGACAGCTCACCCATACGCCTGTCAAATATATAACATAGAGAATAAGCATAAAACATGTAAACTGTCTGACGTTGCTAATGGAAGATAGATCTATCTTACACGGGCACACACGTGACTTGGAGCAAGATATTTTAGTTCTGAGATTTATGTGTAACTGATGATATTTAGCTTACAAGACAAACACATACAGGCTCTATAACATTTGAAGGGTCTTTTCTGGAGGATAACAGTGTAAGCTTTCATAACGTCGTCATTAGCAAGTGTTTTGAATGCGCATGTACGACAAATGTCACATTATAATGACGTCTCGTTGATGCCACTGGTTACAATCTGACCCATCGTGTGAGGTATCTTTATCCTACAAAGTACCTCATGGTGAATCCATATATTCTCCAATAACAGGTTTTCAAACTCTGTCCAAGTCGCTGTAAAACACCAGGACTGCATCTCTTGATGCACCCTTACAAATATACGCTAATTATGATCATCACCTTAGCAAAATGCGTATAGATATGCAAGTCTTCATAAATGCAAATACAGCATTTCATTTTGGTGCTAGTCCGGAGTCAATCCCACCGCATAAAATTGGCATGGGACTTATACAATTTTTGGACTATTTTATTTTTACATAGTGGGACTCATTTTTTTTAGTGGGAAAGGACTCATAGTTTCATAACCAAAGAACAAGAGGGCCTGAAAGGCCCTAGGTCGCTCACCTGTTGCACAATGGTCTAGGTATCAGTACAACCTACATTCTGACCATATTTCATGAAGATTGGATCAAAATAGTGACCCCTGGAGTGAACACAATGAATTTCTAAGCATTTGACCTAGTAACCTAGTTTTTGACCCAACATGACCCAGTTTTGCACTTGGCCTAGATTTCATAGAGAACAACATTCTGACCAAGTTTCATGAAGATTGGATCAAAATTATGACCTCTGGTGTGAACACTAGGTTTTTCTAAGATTTGACCTAGTGACCTAGTTTTTGACCCCACATGACCCAGTTTAAAACTTGGCCTAGATTTCATAGAGAACAACATTCTGATTAAGTTTCATAATTATTGGATCAAAACCACGACCTCTGGAGTGAACACAAGGTTTTTCTAAATTTTGACATAGTGACCTAGTTTTTGACCCCACGTGACCCAGTTTTGAACTTGGCCTAGATTCCATAGAGAACAACATTCTGACCAAGTTCCATGAAAGTAAAATCAAAATTGCGACCTCTGGTGTGAACATTAGGTTTTTCTTAGATTTGACCTTGTGACCTAGTTTTTGACCCCACATGACCCAGTTTCGAACTTGGTCTAGATTTCATGGAGAACAACATTCTGACCAAGTTTTATGAAGATTAGACCAAAACGGTGACCTCTAGAGTGTACACAAGGTTTTTCTAAGATTTGACCTAGTGACCTAGTTTTTGACCCGGCATGACCCAGCTTTAAACTTGGCCTAGATTTCATAGAGAACAACATTCTGACCAAGTTTCATGAAGATTGGATCAAATTGGTGACCTCTAGGGTGTACACAAGGTTTTAATAAGATTTGACCTAGTGACCTAGTTTTTGACCCCACGTGACCCAGTTTTGAACTTGGCCTAGATTCCATAGAGAACAACATTCTGACCAAGTTCCATGAAAGTACAATCAAAATTGCGACCTCTGGTGTGAACATTAGGTTTTTCTTAGATTTGACCTTGTGACCTAGTTTTTGACCCCACATGACCCAGTTTCGAACTTGGTCTAGATTTCATGGAGAACAACATTCTGACCAAGTTTTATGAAGATTAGACCAAAACGGTGACCTCTAGAGTGTACACAAGGTTTTTCTAAGATTTGACCTAGTGACCTAGTTTTTGACCCGGCATGACCCAGCTTTAAACTTGGCCTAGATTTCATAGAGAACAACATTCTGACCAAGTTTCATGAAGATTGGATCAAATTGGTGACCTCTAGGGTGTACACAAGGTTTTAATAAGATTTGACCTAGTGACCTAGTTTTTGACCCTGCATGACCCAGTTTTGAACTTGGCCTAGATTTCATGGAGAACAACATTCTGACCAAGTTTCATGAAGATTAGATCAAATTGGTGACCTCTAGGGTGTACACAAGGTTTTAATAAGATTTGACCTAGTGACCTAGTTTTTGACCCTGCATGACCCAGTTTTGAACTTGGCCTAGATTTCATGGAGAACAACATTCTGACCAAGTTTCATGAAGATTGGATCAAATTGGTGACCTCTAGGGTGTACACAAGGTTTTAATAAGATTTGACCTAGTGACCTAGTTTTTGACCCTGCATGACCCAGTTTTGAACTCGCCCTAGATTTTATGGAGAACAACATTCTGACCAAGTTTCATGAAGATTGGAACAAACTGGTGACATCTAGAGTGTACACAAGGTTTTCCTAAGATTTGACCTAGTGACCTAGTTTTTGACCCCACATGACCCAGTTGCGAACTTGACCTAGATTTTATAGAGAGAAACACTGTGATCAAGTTTCATTAAGATTTAATGAAAACTGTGACCTCTACAGTGCTTACAAGTCAAAATGTTGACGACGTACGACGGACGACGGACGACGGACATTGGGCGATCACAATAGCTCACCTTGAGCACTTCGTGCTCAGGTGAGCTAAAAACACAGTGAATGCATTTTCATACATAGATTAACTGATAAATGAATTAACTGTAAATATGGAAATCATGTCATTGAAATTATGCTGATATAAATTTACACAACTAACAAGTTTATACAATGGAAGTTTCAAGAAGTTTAAAGCCACATTATCGCTCCAACCACATTTTTTCGATTATCCAATAAATGCAATGAATTATGGTACCATTAGAATGCTTTTCACAAAAGACCAATAATTGCTGACAGAATGTAACAAAATCTATAGAAATAGTAGGCCAAAAATCACATTTAGTAAAATGTATGGATGACAAAATATTAATTTTGCAAGAGTTGCTTCCCTTAGACCATTCATTTTTCATTTATTGTTTACAAATCTTTATTTCATCAGAAAACCAACTGGAGGTTGCTTTTTTTATTTCTTTCATCTTATGGGGTTTTCCACCTTTGGGACTCAACTAAAGTGCTCAAAATATATCACTCCGCATGTAGATTCGAAAGTTAATGATTTTTTAAAAATAGCCGTTTGGGGCATAATGGGGCTTTAATAATAGCACAAGTTTCCAGACAGATTTGATTAATGTTGATCTGAATTGATAACATGTGATAGAACAATATAAACATATCTAAAGTGAGTGTATATACCTGTTACCATCTGTACATTTGACAATAATGGCATCTATAACAGGTTTGAACAATGTCTGAAGTCTGGTACGTTGTTGATATTCTCGGGATGGAATCACACTGAACACAGATCGTACAACTTTCTGTAACCATAGAAACACAATGCTACAACATTCATACGCTTCTGGACACATAGATATATGTTGGGGAAACAATTATTCAAATGTCAATAATTCCAATTGTGATTCAGTTCCTTTTAACATATTGATTTTCTTGTGTCTACTTGTGCAGGGACCACCATCCCCATGTAGCGTCATAACCAGGAAGCGGCATCAATGTCATAACATGGATGTGGTATCTACTTCAAACATCCCAATTGTACATAACATTTTTAGCTCTTGAAAATTTATCTAGCAGAAATGTTGATATTTGAGTGGTTTATTCCTTGATTCCCTTTGTAATCGTTTTAAGTCACATAATTTTGTCTAAAACGCTCAAAATTTAACACTCCATTACACTATCAAAACTACAAACTGCCATTTAAGTGTAAATAATGATCTGTACACTGAAAGATGTGATAATAAGCAATGACGACATTCTCAATTTATCAGTCAGAAAGGACATGGTCTGTGCACCGAGTCATATCCCCCTCTGCAAAGGGAGACGGGCAGGTGATATCCCCTCTGTGAAGGGAGGCGGGCAGGTCCTATCCCTCACTGTGAAGGGAGGCGGGCAGGTCATATCCCCCTCTGTGAAGGGAGGTGGGCAGGTCATATCCCCCTCTGTGAAGGGAGGTGGGCAGGTCATATCCCCCTCTGTGAAGGGAGGTGGGCAGGTCATATCCCCCTCTGTGAAGGGTGGTGGGCAGGTCATATCCCCCTCTGTGAAGGGAGGTGGGCAGGTCATATCCCCCTCTGTGAAGGGAGGCAGGCAGGCAGGTGATATCCCCCTCTGCGAAGGGAGGCGGCAGGTCATATCCCCCTCTGCGAAGGGAGGCGGCAGGTCATATCCCCTCTGTGAAGGGAGGCGGCAGGTGATATCCCCCTCACTGTGAAGGGAAACAGGCAGGTCATATCCCCCTCTGTGAAGGGAGGCAGGCAGGCAGGTCATATCCCCCTCTGCGAAGGGAGGCGGGCAGGTGATATCCCCTCACTGTGAAAGGAGGCGGGCAGGTGATATCCCCCTCTGCGAAGGGAGGCGGGCAGGTGATATCCCCCTCTGCGAAGGGAGGCGGGCAGGTTATATCCCCTCTCTGTGAAGGGAGGCGGGCAGGTAGATTTCCCTCTCTGTGAAGGGAA
The DNA here is from genome assembly GCA_963678985.1 of Spisula subtruncata. Lineage (NCBI taxonomy): Eukaryota > Metazoa > Mollusca > Bivalvia > Venerida > Mactridae > Spisula > Spisula subtruncata. Next base: position 48,231,562 of record OY787662.1, read on the forward strand.
GCGGGCAGGTCATATCCCCCTCTGTGAAGGGAGGCGGGCAGGTGATACCCCCTCACTGTGAAGGGAGGCGGGCAGGTGATATCACCTCACTGTGAAGGGAGGCGGGCAGGTGATAATGATAAGATAACATACCAGACATCCTACAAATACTCGATATACTGGATCCTGACACATGAAAGCCACAACATTGAAACAACATTCCAACAAATTGAACATTGTGTCTAGTTGGCTTTCTGACATGCCTGATTCAGTCCTCGACATCAAACCAACTAATTCCGCTACCATCTCCTTAGCCAGGTGTTTTAATCCTGTTTCACGAATTGACCAATTACGAGAAAACAAACACGATACGAGATCTTCACCAAATAGCTATAATATAATACATTACATACAGTTCATTGAAATATCATGTCAGCGTTTTTTCCCTTCTTTGTAAAGTACTCATGAAAGGTACTTCCTCAATCAGAAATAATGACCATTTTTCCCAATTTACAAGTAAAATATTCCCCAAAAACAGAGAAAATTTAACACGAGACTGCTACAATAATTGGAATAAACATTGGAACTTGCCTTTTGTTCTTTTTTCAACAATATATTATGTCATAAAACAATTATAATAATTAAGACATTTAAAGGCATATAAGCAGTTTATGTAATAGATACAGTACTATACTAGTTTTTTATCAAAAGTGTCCTCTTACAAGCGTTATATGATAGTTTTGTAAGGACAAACAAGAAATTGTCCGAGGCGAAGCTTACAGAAATAATGTACACTTTTTGAATAGAGTCAGTGGGCATGTCGGAGTATAAAGTCAGATGTTATCATTTCTCCTATGAAAATTCCCAATTCAGGTTTTTACGCGCACAATTTCCCAATTTGACTGGTACCCAGTACTTTCCCAAAATAGCAAGAAAAAACGCTGAATATAAAGTAAGTAGCACATTATAACATACTCTACCAAATTAAAACACTTCATGAACATTTTTTTTTCAATTAGTGTATTTTTAATTAGGGTTTGACGCCATTCTGAAACAATTCTTCCATTATCCACAGCAGCAGATAGACCTGAGCATGTTTCCTGTTAGAACAGTCTCTGAGCCAGTACTTACCCTTCCACATCAAACAGTAATACTCCACAGCACTCACCAAGCAAGCCATGTAGCTTTGTAGAATATCATACATATGAAATAAAGCTTTATTTTAACTATATTTGATTTGAATAGAATATTTTTAATAGAGTATCAGCACAGCATTTCAAGGGCTTGGTGCGAAACTATGGTAACTACAATTTATAGAGGCATATATAGAGGATCTTACTGGAGTGTCTTTTCATATTGAATTTATTAAATGAGTTGGATAAAAGTGGTATAATACGAGGCTCTGTCAAGTATTTTATAAATTTTATTCAACAAGTTTTTTATTTTATATGGAAAGACACAAATGTAAGATTCTTTTTATCACATAAACAAAATAAGCCCTTAGGAGAATAGAGTCAGTGAGTAATGCAGTTATAAACATAGTGCATCACTGTGTTTCAAGTACCCTTTACAATGTTGCATAATTATTGGAACGAGACGGGTATATTTGAATCGTAATTACGTCACAAATTTGTTTTTTTCTATGTATCATGTCTATCTATGAATATTTTTGACAGCGTGTATGAATACATAAAAGTGATCAGCGGCCTCATTTGCATAGTTATTACACTAGTGAGTAATATGATTTTTATTAAATGGCTTTATTAAACTCCCTGGTCGTGGTTTATGTGATAAACCAAAGTTTTGCACTGAGCCCTCGATTTAGAATATGTACTGTAACAATGTTTACAAACTCAGCAATGAGGGAACTATTTATAACAGTGAACTACTAACCTCAATCCAGGTTTTAGCAATATCTATGTAATCAGTTGGGATGGGTTCAGCATAAGGCAGACGAGCATTATCAGAATCATGTAGCGGAGAAGGAACTCTTGTGTTTGGAGGTACATCTGGTGGTTCACTTACAGACAGTTCATCCCTGGCAAATATAATATCAAACATTCTCATTCACAGTATTTACATACAGGTGTGTCAACAGAGCCAAATTTAAAATCAGGAAAATCAGATGTGGTCAACCACTTCTGCAAATAAGAGGCCTTCAACCACAGCATTTAAATATTCAACTCAGATTTTATTAATAAATTCCTTCAAAACAGACTAAATTAACTATAGCTTTGCCATTTCTCAAGCTTTTTTCTTCAAATAACTTTTACTTTGGTCAGGAATCATGGCTTTTTACGGATATTAAAATCCGAAATTCCAGATTAATCAGGAAGATTGACACACCTGCATTGAGAAACTCAACTCGCAGTACATTTTTACCCATTCATAAACAAACTATCTAGGAATCATATCAGTTCAATTATTTTCTTATTCAGTTTATATAACTATAAGAACAGCTTATTCAGTCTTAACTACATCATGATAAGTGTAAATAGCTTGGCCTATTTAACACAATCCTGACCTTTTAATTAGTATAATATAACTATTGTGTTTATTTACAACCCCGGTTGTATGTTTTCATAATCTGAAGTAGCACGAAGGCGCTTGAGATGAAATACAAACATGAATTTGAAATACCAATATTGGCGATTTCCTTAAGGAAATTGATATATTCAAAGCAAAACCTTGTAATATATTCATGCATATAGGTCAAGATCAGGACAATATATTCAAGCTAAATTAACAGTAAATAAACTGATCAACAAATTATCTTAATTTATATTTCTAACATATAAGAAAGATGCCTTCGAAGAGGGCGGCATATTCAAAACAAAGAAAGTATATAATACCGATATGGGACCTATGAATTGGAAAATGGTATAGCGCTTGAAAAAATGCATCAAGGAATGACATACCCTTTGACTTCAACATTAGCACGTCTCCATCTAGTTCTACATAGTGGACAAATCAATGCTTCACTTTGTCGTCTGCATTCTTCAAACCCTGGTAAAACGCATTAAATACACATTAATGAAAGGTGTATATAAGAGTGAAGGAAGGAAGGTCTAACTTCTCATCAGATCACCATCCTCATCCTCGGCTCACAATTCACGTTGCATTATTGACATAGGTATTTATGATTCAATGTTTAGCCTCACGTCATATCAGCACTATTAACGTAGGTATTTGTGATTCAACGTTTAGACTCACATCATATTAGCACTATAGGACTGTAGGTCATGGTATTTCATATAAAATGCGGTATTTTTTTCCGGGATGATTTCATAACTGCTCATGACCATCCTCATTTATTTTTGTGCTTCCATTTTGCTTTATTAACGTAGGTATTCATAATGCACAGGCCTATGAAATGATATTATTTACGTATGTACCCATGATTCAATGCTTAGCCTCACGTCATGTAAGCACTATTAATGCAGGTCAAGATTTCCAGGAATATTGGTAACCAGTGCGTTTTTATGCCATGGCATCTACTGATTCGGAGCCATATAGTGATTCACCTGTCTGTTCACCTGTTTGTTTGTTAGCTAGTTATTATGGACAAGGCTACCACTGGGGCATAAGTGTTTACTGAAGACAGTCTTGTTCTCTCTATTTTAGGAACATAGCCGATAGCTTCGTGATTGGGAATTTTATAGATGTTTTGGACAAAATGGCTAAGAGGTTTCCAGAAAAAAAGCACATCTAGAGTGTTAATTAGCAAGGGTGTCCTATCATTTGATCTCGTTTTAAGCCAAACATGGCTCAACTAAAGCCAACTTTGACCTTGACCTGAATATCATCAACCTTATGATCATCTATCATGAAAATTGAAGCAGAAATTTAATATCATCTCTATTTTAGATTTTTCAATAACTTGACCAAGTGACCTAGTTTTGAACCCATATGATCCAATTTAGAAACTGACCTGAAGTTGACAAAATAAGTATTTTGACAACATAACTTGTCACTTCGCAACAAGTGGGCTTAACACAAGGGAGACAAACTGTGACGTAACTTTATGCCATGTATAGTACCCGGTACATTTTCATGTTGATTTTGTTTTCTTGGACATTTTTTGTATACATATTTAGAACTCACAATGCTGTTACTGATTTTAGTGAATCATATGAAATGTGGGCAATATAATACTCATATGATTCTCGTATGATAATGAGATCATATGATTCTCATATGAAAGGTTTCATATCAGTCTCATATGCAAATCCTTTCATATGATTCTCATATCATACTCATATGATTCTCAAATGAAAGGACTTGCATATGAGAATCACATGTAATGTTTAGTCCCTTTCATATGAGAATCATATGTGGCGAAATTGCCTATGTACATGCAACATCAGTTTATTTTCATTGATAAATCTCAAAATTTACAGGAAAGCAAACAACAAGACTCCTATCACACTGGCACACATTTTTGCTGCAGTCGGAGATATGAACAATAATTATATTCTTAGACTAGTATTACGGAGCCATTCAGAAAACAATGATCATGAAAATTTTGAATTCTAATTTCATATTTATAAAATTTGCAACCAAAACAGCTGATTTTACAAGTTATATGTATAGGTAAATAACCACTAAATGCCTACGCGGACCAAATTCAGATACAGTCAAATAGTCCGTTAAAAAACTTTAAAGCGACTGGAAATGGGGGTATGTCTTGACAAATCAGCATCAGACTCATGAAATTGGTGTTAAATGCTTTGTGTGCATGTATGTGATGTAGTGAAATGGTTTTATTCAGAAATATTTTGTATTCGGGCCTAAATGTGAAAGTGAAAGTAAGGTTGGGGCTAACGGATAGTGAGTAAATCCGTACATGTGAGAAAATCTGTTCACCGCGTTTGACGAACCAAATTTTTCTTATATGATACATGACCCCCTACTTTTTTTTCATTTTCTTCAAGCTGGATGCTATTTCTATTGATTAAAAGATTTTGAGAGGGCCCCATGGACAAAAAATTGACATTTTTTTTGGCTGATCAAGGTCACTTTACATTGAGTTAAAGAACAACTCTATTTGGTGGTTTGTGACCTAAAGACATGCAAAATTCCTTCAAAATCATGTTTTAATTTTTTTGCATTTAAATGAATGGAAATGCACTCAAGATGGGGTTTTAACCACTTTTATCTGTGTAAAATATCTAAAAAAGTGAAAATTTATATTTTTATCATGAAAAATCCAGAAAAGTTCAGATTTATTTTTTCTTAAATTGACATTTTTATGTGAATGTTGCCCTTATTTTAGTATCAGACATGGATAATTGTGATTAAATATGAAGAATAGACATATAATTAGGCATCTAAAGCAAAATTGGGGTTCAGAATACCATTTTAGCACAAATACAACCCCATTTCATGTCACTATTCATACCATTTGACAGGCGCTGACCAAATTTCTCCTTAAAGGCGCATATGCGGGTTTGTATTTTTTTCTGGATTTCATGCCCAATTTGTCTAGAATTGATTGTTTTGTGCTGCATATATATAGTAGCATTGAAAAAGGTGCAAAAAACACTTAAACAACCCAAAAAGGGTTGCCTTAAGGTAAATAACCACTAAATGCCTACGCGGACCAAATTCAGATACAGTCAAATAGTCCGTTAAAAAACTTTAAAGCGACTGGAAATGGGGGTATGTCTTGACAAATCAGCATCAGACTCATGAAATTGGTGTTAAATGCTTTGTGTGCATGTATGTGATGTAGTGACATGGTTTTATTCAGAAATATTTTGTATTCGGGCCTAAATGTGAAAGTGAAAGTAAGGTTGGGGCTAACGGATAGTGAGTAAATCCGTACATGTGAGAAAATCTGTTCACCGCGTTTGACGAACCAAATTTTTCTTATATGATACATGACCCCCTACTTTTTTTCCATTTTCTTCAAGCTGGATGCTATTTCTATTGATTAAAAGATTTTGAGAGGGCCCCATGGACAAAAAATTGACTTTTTTTTTGGCTGATCAAGGTCACTTTACATTGAGTTAAAGAACAACTCTATTTGGTGGTTTGTGACCTAAAGTCAGGGGATGCAGCTCTTTCAAATTGTAAGAAAACTTATACTCTCACTTTTTACCCATAAGTTCAAAGATCACTGGGCCCAAAATACCATTGTGTTAAATGGCAAACTGAACCTACCTGTTGAAATTAACAGGCTATGTTGTTTTTTTCAAGGAGTCATATTTTTGTTTCCATCCATTGGAAGAGTAATGGGTGAAACTATTAACATCAGAAAACAAACTCTGAGCCTATCCCACCCAGCCTCTTTGAGACGGTAGCCCTGTACATACATTTTTTTCTGTGGCCACTTAGTTGATAGTAAATTGAGGGCTCAGTGGAAAACTTTGGTACATGCCTCTTTAAATTGATGTAGTTACAATAGTTTTGCACCGAGCCCTCGAAATTGAATGCACAACTTTTTCTGCTGAACCCTTGATGATAAATATAGTTGAGTAAAAGGCATGAATATCGCATTACAGTGTCACTGTTTGATCAATTTGATATATGTTTTAAATATGTTGTATATATCTATGCAGAACTGTAAGGTGGGTTGAGGGATGGTTCCCCGACACTCCCCCACCAATGACGGGGAAAATAAATAGACTAGATCTATATGACAATGCCAAAAAGGAAAAAAAATGTGGCAGTACTTACAGACTGTGATACAGTGATGATGAAGCTTGTTCTGACAGCCGTCACATTTCAGTAGACTTTCACCTTCCACCATTTCCAGTAAACATATCGGACATGTATCATCTTCCTCACGTACACTCCTGTTAAATATTAACCGCTTAAATTTATCCTTCCTTGATAACATTGTCAGATAATCAAACATTAAAACTCAAAGATTCAACGACAAACTTGTACTACAATAAAATATGTATCAAGCCCCACTGTTTCCCTGTCAACCAGCAAGCAAATACCCACCTAGATACATAACATAGTCTTATATACCAGTTTCTCAGAACTTGTTAATTACCATGACGCACAGTCAAGGAAAGTCACTAAAAGTTCGAGGTCATGACTCATATAAACAGTAATATAAAGGATAGTAAAACACACACAAAGATGTTGTATGACTAAAGAAATTGGTGTTTAACATGCTAATAAACAAGAGTGCTGCAAATGGGCGACTTGCTCGACTACAGCGCTTAGTCAGAAATACAAGATAGACACCATGCTTGATCCCGGTGGGTTTTTTTCCAGAAAATTATTATCCATTTTTATTGACCCATTGGCCATCTTTAATCAAACTATTGATACAGCAAATTTCATCACAACTCCTTAATAATTGAGGTTATTCATAATTGAGGTTATTGATTTTCTATTTTTAGTCACAGTGGCCTTGAACACATTTGCAATAGCTTAACTTATTCTCCAAATAGTCGAGCTAAAATCACTGCATGAAGTAAAATAGTGATAATAACGAAGACAGGAAACAGGAGACACTGACAGTTTTTAGTATATTCAAATATCAACTTTTTTATCTTCATTATCATCTACCGGTATATTGTAGGTATATTGGAGGTGTCCTAACAATGGAGATACCTTGGTACCATTGAATGGCCAGAAAATATGTTCACCCATTGAATGGTCAGGAAATATGTTCACCCATTGAATGGTCAGGAAATATGTTCACCCATTGAATGGTCAGGAAATATGTTCACCCATTGAATGGTCAGGAAATATGTTCACCCATTGAATGGTCAGGAAATATGTTCACCCATTGAATGGCCGGAAAATATGTTCACCCATGGAATGGTCAGGAAATATGTTCAGTCATTGAATGGTCGGGAAATATGTTCACCCATTGAATGGTCGGGAAATATGTTCACCCATGAAATGGTCAGGAAATATGTTCACCCATTGAATGGCCGGAAAATATGTTCACCCATTGTATGGCCGGGAAATATGTTCACCCATGGAATGGTCGGGAAATATGTTCACCCAAATTGGAATCACTAGTAACAATTTCCCGTTATTTTACTGCTGTATATTTGTTCATAGTTTTTAAAGGCCATGAGACTTGCGTCAACTTCAATGTTAAGTTACTGCAAAATCATTTAATTTCGATGGGATGAAATTTCATGGTTTTGGTAAAAAAAGACCATTTTGATGGGATGTTAATTTGTGGATTTTGCATATCATGTAATAAATACGAGGGTCAAAATTATTATTCAATGAGATTTAATTTCGTGGTAGAAGGTGAACCACGAAATCCACGAAATATAATCCCCCACAAAAATTAATGTTTTTACAGTTTGACAATGTTTAGACAACCGATAGATACATCAGAGCAGTAACCTATACCAGTATACACTATATAATAAAGTTCACAGGATGGTAAATGTGCACTCACAACTCCATGCTGGAGCCTTATTCACCAACGTTATAAGTCTAAAATTCAGACTTAGACTTAAAATTGACAATATTTATAATCACTGCCATTTCTTACAATAAGATTTAACTATATGAAATTGTATCTGATTATTTTTAAACAAAAACCAGAACATTTATAACAACATGAGAGCGAATAGAACATTTGGCAATATAAAGTCTACGTCTGAATTTTAAACTTATAAAGTTGGTGAATAAGGCCCCAGAATTTCTATAGATATGTAGACTTGAGTTACAACAAAGTCTGGACAATCTACTTAGAAGACTTGAGTCATCCCAATGTTTAAATTTACACTTTTTAAAGGAAGATGCAAACTGAGAGATTATTTATAAGGAAGGTGCATGCCAAGCCGAGCATAGTCTTTATTTAGCAGACATGCAAGTGCCTCCACCCTGATTTGAACCCGAGTCATCAGGCTAGGTGGCAAGCCCATAAACCACTGACCTTCTGAGGCAAACCAAATCCCAGAACTTTTCTACAACACTTTTAAGTTTTCAAAGACATAATTTTCTGTTCAGACACATATTATATTTCACAAAACCAAAACATATGGAAGATCTATCGTATTTATGACATATTTTGCAGCAATTTTTTGTGATTTTTTTTACATTTTCATGATAAAAACGTGAAATTCCAGGCAATTGTTCAACAATAACCCCCAAGTTTTCCATAACAAAATAATCAAGACTTATCTAGTTCCATTCAAACCCTGAAAAAAGCGTGACAACTTCTATTCACAACTAACTTTGACAGATTGACAGTGATAATTGAAGGAGTTTAGTGGTCTGTTAATTGAGTTTAACGGTTTTGCCATTCTTGATTTCTTGAAGGAATATTAGCACAAATGCTACTATCCTTCGTCTCGCATTAAAATATTTTCGCTAATAATTTGATGTGATTATTATCACCATGAAGTTTATGATAATTCAGAATGCAGGCAGTTGAGATCATTGCGCTTTAAACTAAATTGGGACGATACCACCACTGCTCCTGTTTGTCAAGGTGGACCAAATCCCCCTATGTATTTAATGTGATATGTGTTGTATTTTACAGAACACACAGACAGGTATACATACATGTCAAAATTTGAAACAAATAAATTGACTTCTATGTTCCTGCACGTGTTAAAAGCGTTTAGCACATATTTTGCTAAAAATCAGAAAGTCGTGAACATGTCTAGCCTATTACCAGACCAGTCCCAGCTGTTTAATAGACATAAATTGCAATATTGTTAAAGCGCCATCATATTCATTAATGGTTCAACACATGGGGATTATATTCACCCTGTTAAATCTTGGACGGGGATTTTGTCCACCTTGTAAGATTTACAGTGGGAATTATGTCCAAATTGGCGAAAAGGAGCAGTGGGTATTATGTCCCGTGGGGATTTTGTCAGTATCCCACCATCAATGGATCGAAGGATCAGAATATTTTATTTGCCTTAACGATATAGTATCCCAATGCAATGATTGGGTATTGTCCAAATTTTGTTAATTTACATGCCGCTTACGTAATTGAAATAATTGTATAATTAATGCCGCTAACTGTTTTAGTCTGAGCATAGTTTTCATTGGTTGGCATCGTCTTTGAACCTAGTCGTCATTCAGCAATGTTATGGTAAATTATTGAAATATCACCGTTTAAGCTTGAACCGATGCCAACATTGTAAGTGAAAGTTGATAACTTGATAATCCCCAAACATTTGACCAATATGATAATTCAAATGTCTGCAGTCGCACAATTATGACTTCAATTATATGCATGTGATATAAGTACTGTAAGGGAATTTCTTATTGGGTCAAATGGTACTTTATTGTAGGCCACGAATTTAAAACCTTACTGTATTGTTGTATAGCATGTAAGCAAACTATTTTTTGACAACCCATATGTTGAATTATGTCTCCTTTTGTAGCTGTTAACTATTGTTGAGTTCAATTGAATTGACATATTTAATGATGTGTTCCACTTTGTGTGGTCTCAACTGATAATTTGGTAAAGTTCACATTCACAGGAGGCTGTTGCTTAGCCGAGCGCTTTTTGGTAGCGCTTTACGTCTAGGCATCGACATGCTATCAACATAACTTCCTCTTAACAAATGACATTAAACAAATGAGTAGCAAATTTACCCTGCATCACTCTCAGAAGGTGCAATAGTTTCTTCCGGTGATGGTACACGAGAAGCATTTGGTGATGGCTTCACACTGCGACGTAATTTCTTAGCTTCAATCTTCAAGTTTCTTTTATCATGATAAACTCTGAACAAACTTTCAACCTAAATATAAACATGAGATCTTTTTTAAACATGATAGCCAATAGTCATATATGCAATCTTGACCTTTGACCTCAACAGCAATAAGGTCCATATACATGATATAACCAATCTCCATACGAAGGTTGTAGGACTCAATGATTCTACATTGATCAATTGGACATGGTTAGGTCTTCCAAAACAATATGCACCCACTTCCAGTTTGAAAGAGGGGAATCACAAGAGCACAGTCTATGAGTGCTGGACACTCAACTTTCTCATTTTTGGTAGCATCAAGGGCAGATAATTCATAAATATAGGTCACAGGGTTATCAGCCTTTTCAGTATGGATTCCTCTTGCAATGGTGAATAAGTTTCAAGTGGCTACTTTTGCTAGCCTTTGAGAAAAAGACTCTGATAATAAACTAAACCAATGCAGACGCTGATGATCACGTCACAACAAAAGCTCAACTTTTTTCTTTGAAAAATCGAGCTATAATAAAAAATACAAATTTTGTTTATGAATTTCTAGTGTTCAAGCTCTGTATAGTCGGGTTTTACATTGTTTCTCAACACTTTCAGTTACATACCGAAAGGTGGACGATCAAGTTATTCAAGAAGACTACTTACAGGCAATGTGTGAGAACATATTGGAAATTTCACCCAAGCAAGCTATTACCACTCCAGAGACTTAAACCAATTTGATCATAAAATTTACAATTGCAGACTTGTAGGTCAGTACATGACGACATTGCTTCGCCAGCATTGTGAACATAGACAAGACTGTATTCAGTAAATTATTTTATTATTATACCATATTTATATAGCCCTTTTTTCATGTATACACACGTTCAAAAGTGCTGTAAGTAAATGCTTATGCCATCGTAGGCCTTTTCTAAAATAACTAGCTAGTCAATCAGGGGCAATAATTCTGTTAAAATGTTGGATAGCGTTACATGGCATGGACAATGTTGTAAGATGGTGTCAAACAATCAAACAATTATGCCATGTTTGAAAGCAATGCCTTGATCAGCTTTGAAAATACCTGAGTTTCGACAATTCGAAAGGTTTGGTTAACATTTTCAGACTTACTATGAGAAGGACTGACAGACAGGACAATCACAATATACATTTTGTAAATCAGGAAAATTTAGGTCAGTTCCCCCAATGTTAGTATATATAAGAATGGGTATTTTCACCAAAGTTATAGGGTTATGGTCTGTTGAAACTAGAGCACTACCTACAAGTGCTTGACGCTTGGCTTTTTCAATTTTGATACAAACAAGGCCAGATAACTCCATAAATATGGGTCACAGGGTTACTAGCCTTGTCAGTATGGACTACCCTTGTGATGGTAAATAACTATGTCGAGTTTCAAGTGGATATCTCAATACAGATGCAAACGCAGACGATCACGTCACAATAATAGGTTAACTGTTTTTCTTCAAAAAGTCGTGCTAAAAAGAGCCCCACAACAACAAATCAATATTTGATGTTATACCTCATAGTTCTTCAGCTGTTTACTCCACAGACACGGATCACACTCACTGACTGCAAATACTCGTAACATAACAAACAACACATGTACACAATGTGGACCTTTACCGCAACTACATGTCTGAAAATAGAGTAGGTAATAAGTAGGTAATAATATGTTCGGACATTCTATTGACATTGTAATATTGAACTTTAAAACATCGTAAGCTCTACAGACACGCATTTCTTAGCTGGCTTCTTATTTATTGTCATGATGTTATCAGGTGATTGTCAGCCTAGTGCGAACTTATGCTGTTTGCATCTTTTCCCCTAGTTTATATATAATCTCCAGTGACTACCGGGTAACACCAGTGTATCACTTGGACACCAGGACACAACCGTTGTATAACAGGACGACACCAGTGATCAACAGGCCACCACCGGCATCAACTGGGACTTAACCAGGCCTTTTCGAGGTACTACCGCCATTCACTAACACGAGACCATACTGAAACCAGGAATAACCATAGCTACTCCGGCCTCAAACTGATTGAATATCCTTTCTATATATTCACAATTTGCATATACAGTCTTATACAACGATATGTTGAAACTCTCTTTATCAAGTCTGAAGGTGATACCTCAAATAATAGAAAGAGTATGTACTTTTATCGTCAGTGCAATAGTTCAGGTCAATGCACACTCTACGACATTATGATGTTTGACTCTGTGGTTTTGTCTTTAACATTTCCTTGGAAGATAAAACTTGTGGGACTCATCTCAGAGATATATGACCAATGTCTAAATTTCTGATAAGACATTACGTGCAATGAATTTACACAATTTTACATATACCGACCTTAGTCTAGCAAACACAATTACGCGGATAACATTGACGTTGATGTCTATATCATTTTTAAAGCAAATAATACAAAGTGTTTTAAAGGGAGGCAGTCTTTTAAAAACACTATTTTAATTTTTTTAAATAAATAATTGAGTGTGCACCGGCCGGGCCCTACCCAAGTTTTGTAGAGAAAATACATCAGGAAACCAATTATAAGAATCAGATGTATGAATTGACCGACAATGTTTTAATGAAAATAACATGCAGCGTTAAAATGGGAGACAATGGTCGCGACTTTCGCGGACAACCCTTGTACAACTGAGAACATATGAGGGATCCAAAATAACGTGGACTTTTGCCATTGCTTCCGTAAAGCATCATTATTTCATCCAAATACTTACATGGTTTATTATCGGAACTTTAATTGCGTACAATGATATGAACACATTTCACATTGACACAATGTAGCAAGCTCACCACATGTTTTTGTAACCATAGTAATGTGTATGAGGCCCGGTACCACCTATGTAACTTACTTTAAAATGACGTTGACAAACTGACTTGAAATACTTATAATAATAAATATCTATCATGATCTCCGAAACAATGCAAATCCTAAAAGGATGAACTAACTAATAGAATTTATCCTGTGAGCTGATCTCTTAATTTTAATTGGCATCAATTATTTTGAAGGAGATAGATAGGAAAGCACAAGCATTTTGGAAAAATTAGAAAATACGGCACGACAACAGTGACGAAATCTGCGATACGTTGACGCTGGAAGATGATTGTCCATAAGGAAATAAGCAGGTCGCTATGGAGCCGTACACCAAAAAAACAACTTCCACAATAATTTGAAATGTTATCTTAAATATTGCAGTAATAATTAACACCATTGTATGACATTTTAGATAAAAATGAGCAGCTTCACAACTTCTGCAGTGACGAGCATCGATACACAACGTCATGAAACCAATGTTGACATGCGCTGGGTTGCAGTTAGTGACCTATTTCGATTGCATGTAACTTTCCACTGATTAATAACTTTTCCCTGTTTTTGTTCAGGAATATGCATATTCCGATTAAGTTTGTAAATGGTCAATAGACACATATGTCAATTGTAGCAAAAGTCCATGTTATTTTGGATCATCCCTCGTACAATGTGTTACTTAGTATTCACACCTTTAGGTGGAACGATGCGGGTTTTCTCATTATTGATTTCTTCGTCCAAAATACGTGCTAACTACAGTATAAAATCTCTCTCACAGGGGGTCCTTTCTGCAATCCCTTATTATCTGGGAGTTGCGGTGGCAAAAAAAATGAACCATGTAAGACATAAAATATAGAAAACAAAAGAAATGCCAAACCTGAGGTCCAATAATGACTTTAAACTTGTGCTCCGGGGAATCACCTACAATGAGGAATGAATTAGGGCCCATTTGTTGTAGAAGATACAGCCTAGCCCTTCGTACACGCTCTACACGTTTCTTTATATTTGGATCGTTTGGATCAAGAACTTTGTCTGAAGGAGTTCGTCTCACACTTGGTGTTTTAAACTGAAACAGATCAATCATTATTTAGATTAAATTGCTAAGCATAGCCTTTATTTGCCAGTCAGCTTTATGCTGAAATATGGCAGGCATATATATGTGCCACCACCTGGATTTGAACCCGGTGTAACAGGCCCCGTCTTCCCCCAGTCAGTTTTATCCCCCGGGGGATAAACTGGGCGGGGGATAAAACTGACTGTTACAGGTAACAGGCCCCGTCTTCCCCCAGTCAGTTTTATCCCCCGCCAGTCCTATTCTTCCCCCGCCCCAGGCCTCTTCTTCCCCCACCCAAAAAATTATGATGGGGAAGATATAGACTGGTAAATTTTATCCTCTGCCTGTGTAAAGTTAATACGAAGATGGGGAAGAAATGGCCTGGTCTATTTTATCCCCCACCTTTGTAAAATTAATATGAAGATGGGGAAGAAATGGCCTAGTCAATTTTATCCCCCACCTGAGTAGAGATAATATGATGATGGGGGATGAAATGGCCTAGTCTATTTTATCCCCCACCTTAGTATAATTAATAGGAAAATGGTGGAAGAAATTGCCTAGTCTATTTTATCCCCCACCTTTGTAAAATTAATATGAAGATGGGGAAGAAATGGCCTAGTCTATTTTATCCCCCGCCTTTGTAAAACTAATGTAAAGATGGGGGAAGAAATGGCCTAGTCTATTTTATCCCCCACCTTTGTAAAACTAATATAAAGATGGGGGAAGAAATGGCCTAGTCTTTTTTATCCCCCACCTTTGTAAAATTAATATGAAGATGGGGGAAGAAATGGCCTAGTCTATTTTATCCCCCACCTGAGTATAATTGATATAAAGATGGGGGAAGAAATGGCCTAGTCTATTTTATCCCCAACCTTTGTAAAATTAATATGAAGATGGGGGAAGAAATGGCCTAGTCTATTTTATCCCCCGCCTTTGTAAAACTAATGTAAAGATGGGGGAAGAAATGGCCTAGTCTATTTTATCCCCCACCTTTGTAAAACTAATATAAAGATGGGGGAAGAAATGGCCTAGTCTTTTTTATCCCCCACCTTTGTAAAATTAATATGAAGATGGGGGAAGAAATGACCTAGTCTATTTTATCCCCCACCTGAGTATAATTGATATAAAGATGGGGGAAGAAATGGCCTAGTCTATTTTATCCCCCACCTTTGTAAAATTAATATGAAGATGGGGGAAGAAATGGCCTAGTCTATTTTATCCCCCACCTTTGTAAAATTAATATGAAGATGGGGGAAGAAATGGCCTAGACTATTTTATCCCCCACCTTTGTAAAATTAGTATGAAGATGGGGAAAAAATGGCCTAGTCTATTTATCCCCCGCCTGATTATATTAAATACAATGATTGGGGAAGAAATGGCCTAGTCTATTTTATATCCGCCTGAGTAGAGTTAATATGATGATGTAGGAAGAAATGGCCTAGTCCATTTTATCCCCCACCTGAGTATAGTTTATATGATGATGGGGGAAGAAATGGCCTAGTCTATTTTATCTCCCGCCTGAGTAGAGTTAATATGATGATGGGAGAAGAAATGGCCTAGTCCATTTTATCCCCCACCTGAGTATAATTAATATAAAGATGGGGGAAGAAATGGCCTAGTCTATTTTATCCCCCACCTTTGTAAAATTAATATGAAGATGGGGGAAGAAATGGCCTAGTCTATTTTATCCCCCACCTTTGTAAAATTAATATGAAGATGGGGAAGAAATGGCCTAGTCTATTTTTTTCCCCGCCTGATTATATTTAATACAATAATTGGGGAAGAAATGGCCTAGTCTATTTTATCCCCCACCTTAGTATAATTAATACGAAGATGGGGGAAGAAATTGCCTAGTCTATTTTATCCCCTGTCTGAGTATAGTTAATACAATGATGGGGGAAGAAATGGCTTAGTCTATTTTTTGACGAAGTGTCAATCTATTCTTATCTGGACAGTAAGTTATATCAAGTCATTGTTTGTGAATGTTTGGTCCATGTTGAGATTTTATGTGTAAGCTGGTATCTCTGTAAGCACAGAAGCTCCACACACTTGATTTGGGTTTTTTTCTCAGAAATATGCCTCCTTTTGGACTCTTGGTATCTCTGACTGTTCCCACTGAAGATAATGGTTTGAAACTTCGCAAGTCTAAGCTGACTGCGACAGGTCCCTTATCTGTGATTTGTTTTGTTGTTTTGGCAGAATTAAGTCCCTTTTTGGACTAAGAATATTAACATTTCTTCCCCCATCTTCATATTAATTATTCTAAGGTGGGGGATAAAATAGACTAGGCCATTTCTTCCCCCAACATCATATTAATTATACTCAGGCGGGGGATAAAATAGACTAGGCCATTTCTTCCCCCATCTTCATAATAATTATACTAAGGTGGGGGATAAAATAGACTAGGCCATTTCTTCCCCCATCTTCATATTAACTATACTCAGGCGGGGGATAAAATAGACTAGGCCATTTCTTCCCCCATCTTCATATTAACTATACTCAGGCGGGGGATAAAATAGACTAGGCCATTTCTTCCCCCATCTTCACATTAACTTTACTCAGGCGGGGGATAAAATAGACTAGGCCATTTCTTCCCCCATCTTCATATTAATTTTACAAAGGTGGGGGATAAAATGGACTAGGCCATTTCTTCCCCCATCTTCATATCAACTATACTAAGGTGGGGGATAAAATAGACTAGGCCATTTCTTCCCCCATCTTCATATTAACTATACTCAGGCGGGGGATAAAATAGACTAGGCCATTTCTTCCCCCATCTTCACATTAACTATACTCAGGCGGGGGATAAAATAGACTACCCCATCTTCATATTAATTATACTAAGGTGGGGGATAAAATAGACTAGGCCATTTCTTCCCCCATCTTCATATTAACTATACTAAGGTGGGGGATAAAATAGACTAGGCCATTTCTTCCCCATCTTCATATTAACTATACTGAGGTGGGGGATAAAATAGACTAGGCCATTTCTTCCCCCATCTCCGTATTAATTATTCTAAGGTGGGGGATAAAATAGACTAGGCCATTTCTTCCCCCATCTTCGTATTAATTATACTTAGGTGGGGGATAAAATAAACTAGGCCATTTCTTCCCCCCATCATCATATTAACTATAGTCAGGCGGGGGATAAAATAGACTAGGCCATTTCTTCCCCCATCATCGTATTAACTATACTCAGGTGGGGAATAAAATAGACTAGGCCATTTCTTCCCCTCATCATAATAACTTTACTTAGGCGGGGGGATAAAATAAGACCAAAATAATGGCAATAATGAACCAAATCTTGATCAAACCGTTTTAACAGATTAGTCACTTCAAGAACAAATAAACCACATTTTCAGTTTGAAACAACATTAATTTAATCAAAAGTAGCATTATAATCAGTAATACCTTAAAATCTACATTGCTTTGGTGGGGGAAGAATAGGCCTAGGGTGGGGGAAGAAAAGGACTAGGGGGGGATAAACCGGGCCGGCCCATTTTATCCCCCGGGGGATAAACTGGGCGGGGGATAAAACTGACCGTTACATCTAACAGGCCCCGTCTTCCCTCAGTCAGTTTTATCCCCCGGGGGATAAACTGGGCGGGGGATAAAACTGACCGTTACACCGGGTTGCCAGATTAGACAAGCGCACTAACGACTTAGCTACGGAGGCACATAATATCAAATGGTTTGAATACTACTATATTAAAACATTCGAACAAACTAGGTTTGAATATAGAAACACGCTGTTCTCACGGAAAACCAGGCTCAGTGGATTATGTAATAATTATATAAAAAAAGTTTTAAAAAAGGCTCTGAAATTGGAAGAAAAGACAGCAGTCATATTGAGAACAACTAGGGGCTAGTGGATAAAAAAACATCAGTAAGTTTTCTCTAAAAGCAAACCTTCTCAATTTTCACATATTTCCTCAAAATAAGCCCATGATTCGAATAAATTATGTGATACTATTTTTAACAGTTTTCTTTAAGAATTTTAAAATCAGGCCGATGGTTGAGTTTTTTCAAAAGAAATTCCAATAGGTGGCCATGGCAACAAGTATTATTTAAAAAGATTTCCATTCTTTAAGCTATTTTTAGAAAGGACCACCCAAGGAACATTCCTGTGGTTTAGAAGGAAATGTTGTTTGAACTTGAGCCGTTACCAGAAATATACCCCCGTTGGCAGAAGGTCATAATTCTGGCAAAAATTATCTCAATGTTAATTCTTTACTTCATCCACTTCTACATACTAAAGTTATTCATGTGTGAAAGTTTGAAGAAATTTCTGCAAAAAAACGGTAGAAGGAGTTAAATTTACAAGAATCTGTCTACGAGCAGACAAGCTGAAAACAGTATACCCCCTTACAACTTACTTTATGGGGGGGTAGAATGGACGGACAGACAAGCTAACAATTGTATTCCCTTTACAACTTACGTTGTGCTGGGTATAATTAAATTGTCTACATAATGAACGTACGCATGAACACACGCATGAACTCACGCATGGACGCATGCATTGAGGCACACACATACAACGAATGAAGACCAATCACAAAAGCTAAAAACAGTAAAATAAAGAACAAACCTAGTGTGAACCCATAAAACTATGAATATAAGCATTTTAAATATAAAAGTAACACAAGAAATACCTGATGTGAAGATGACATAACTAGGTCGCACAAAAAGAATACAAAATATGTGTATGCAATTAACTATCCTGTCCTTCTGTGTCTTTAAGACATACACTGACATAAAGTCTGGAATTTCCGATATATGTTACAAGCGTTGGTAAAATTAGCACATTTCAGTAGCTGCAAAAATATTACAGAACTGTACGTTTCCATGATGCCCTTATATAAATATAAGGATTATTGACCTTAAGACCGACCTAACTAGATTCTTTATGTTACCCCCACTGATATAAATCAAAGCAACAAAACTTTGTGTAAGCTTTTCACAAGATATTTGAAATTTTACACTCTCAGAGCAGGTAAAAGGTGTTGTAAACGCTTATGCCACGGTGGAAGCCTTGACCATAATAACTAGCCAAGTCAATCAGGGACCATAATTATTTTGATATGTTGGATAGTGTTACAAGGCTTTGACAATGTAATGTGCTCATGATTGTAAACAAGTATGCTAAGTTTGAAAGCAATGTCTTGTTGGATTAATCATCAAAGGTGGGGACATAATTATAAATTTGTACAATTGCTATCTAGTTATTCTTGGACACACAACACCAAACAATATGTAGAGCACTGATTGAATAGTTTATGTGAAGAATTTATCACATGCTGGTGGTACAAAATGGCCTGTAACAATACGTCAAGTAAGCACACTAAAAATATGTAAAACTCACAGAGTTTGCTGGTGAAATTCTCCTTCTATCATTGACCACTTGCTGTGTAAAAGCATTGTCTGCAGAGTTATTTCCCCTGAATGACTTCTTGCGATTGATACCAGGTGACTGAAATAAGCGCATACATTCTACAATTCATCTTGTACATTAAACATAACACAAACAGTTCTTGAACAGCATGCTTCCCTATTTTCAGTACCATTCTTGAGCTGTATACCTTATTGAATATTCCTATGCAACAGTGGCTTCAAATCGATTCCGTAATTGTGGAAATAATGCATGCGTCAAAATAGTATGGGACTGAACTTACATGGCTCAGATTTGTTCAAGAAAATGCAACTACATGAAATTAAAATTCCATAGTTGAGCTTAAAACCTGTGTTATTTGACCGATAGTGAGCTTTTATCAAACAAGAAAAGATCATGTCTTGAATTTTTTACATTGCTTAAATTTGGTTACAATTCCCAGTATATTTCACTTAGCATCCATTTTGTTAATCACCTGACCTTCACCTGGTTCCCAGCTGCCAAAACATGATAGCGTAAGAGCTATTTCTTGAACAGACAAACTCAAGCCACGGAATGGATATGTAAGCTTCTAGAAGATTCTGGTGCTGACGGACGATGTGTAAAAAGTGCATGGGTTTGTAAACAAAGATGTTTACTATTTCGCTGTTCCTTAGCTATACATGAATAAAGATATCACTGGCGTAGAATGAGAAGGTCATAAGTACAAAATTGATATCTTGGGAAAACAAGCCGTTTCAACTTCAGTTTGGCCAACATGACAAGTTCCGATCTTCATAAAAATACACTCATAAGAAGCACATTGTGATGCTCATGTTAAGTATGTATCAGTCTTATAAGGTCGTAGTACTTATGACCTTCTCATTCTAAGCCAGCAAATTATATTAGAGTTGGAAATGGTCGGAATAAGCCATAGGAAAAGTTTCAGTATATTGGTTTTTTATGACGAGTTTAAGAAATGTTGATCTCGAAGACAACGTATGACAGATTCTTTTAACACATTACCATAGTGACCGAGTCAAAACAACGTCAGGAATCATGAATTTAAGACAGTGACGTTACGTTTTTGCGCAAAAAGGCTAATGACGTCACGATTTGTTATCACTAGGGATGGCAACGAGTACTAAAATCGGTACTCGAGTACTCAGTCATTCTTCCGATTGAGTATTCGGGTACTCGGAAAACAATAAATGTGTATGGTATTTTGGAAATAGAAATGTTCGCCCCTGCAAACGTGCGTGTGTTCAACTCTTCAACTTCACATAGAACAGCGGGTTTGCCTGTCTCCATTCTCAAATCTTGATCGGTAGAAGAATAATAGATCAATACTAAACAAGAGGGCCTGAAAGGCCCTAGGTCGCTCACCTGTTGCACATTGGTCTAGGTATCAGTACAACCTACATTCTGACCATAACAAGAGCTGTCTCCATAGGACGACACATGCCCCCGTGCATGCTTTGATAGTAACGTAACGTTAAGATATCAGCACCGTCACAGATGTGTCATAATATATTGGGCAAATGTGATATTGACATATTTTTCTTTGTGTAAAGGGCCATAACTCTTAAGCGTGTAGGTCAATTTGAAATCTTGTTATCTAACATGACCTAGATCTTATGGCCGTACACCTTTTCATGTTTCAAAAGGTTTGACGAAGATCCGATGACAAATGCTTGAGTTATTGAGCGGAAACGGGAAGAAACACCATTTTTCTATGTGTGAAGGTAAATTTGAACGGTTACCGAACCTGACCGATCTTGATCTAGACCTTATAGCTGTACACTTTTTCATGAGGTTTGGTGAAGATCAGATGATAAATGCTTGAGTTATTGAGCGGAAACCAAAAAAAAACGCCATTTTCCTACGTGTCAAGGGCCGTAACTCTAAAGTGGCTACGTCAATTTGACTGGTTATCAAACCTGACCTAGATCTCATAGCCTTTCACATTTTCATGAGGTTTGGTGAAGATCCAATGACAAATGCTTAAGTTATTGAGCGGAAACCAAAAAAAACGCCATTTTTCTATGTGTCAAGGGCCGTAACTCTAAAACGGCTAGATCAATTTGACTGGTTATCGAACTTGGCCTAGATCTCGTAGCCTTACACATTTTCATGAGGTTTGGTGAAGATCCGATGACAAATGCTTGAGTTATTGAGCGGAAACCAAAAAAAACGCCATTTTTCTATGTGTCAAGGGCCGTAACTCTAAAGTGGCTATGTCAATTTGACTGGTTATCAAACCTGACCTAGATCTCGTAGCCTTTCACATTTTCATGAGGTTTGGTGAAGATCCAATGACAAATGCTTGAGTTATTGAGCGGAAACCAAAAAAAACGCCATTTTTCTATGTGTCAAGGGCCGTAACTCTGAAGCGGCTAGGTCAATTTGACTGTTTATCGAACTTGACCTAGATCTCATGGCCTTACACATTTTCATGAAGTTTGGTGAAGATCGGATAAACACTGCTTGAATTATTGAGCGGAAACGAATCCGGACGGACGGACGGACGGACTGACGGACGGACTGACGGACGGACGGTGCGATTTTAATATGCCCCCGAACCATCGGTTCCGGGGGCATAAAAATTTCATGAAGATTGGATCAAAACGGTGACCCCTGGAGTGAACACAAAATTTTTCTAAGATTTTACCTAGTGACCTAGTTTTTGACCCCACATGACCCAGTTTCAAACTTTACCTAGATTTCATAAAGAACACAGTCTGACCAAGTTTCATGATGATTGGATCAAAACCACGACCTCTGGAGTGAACACAATGTTTTTCTAAGATTTGATCTAGTGACCTAGTTTTTTACCCCACATGACCCAGTTTCAAACTAGGTCTAGATTCCATAGATAACAACATTCTGACCAAGTTTCATGAAGATACAATCAAAATTGTGACCTCTGGTGTGAACATAAGGTTTTTCTAAGATTTGACCTAGTGACCTAGTTTTTGACCCAACATGACCCAGTTTCAAACTTGGCCTAGATTTCATAGAGAACAACATTCTGAACAAGTTTCATGATAATTGGATCAAAACCTCGACCTCTGGAGTGAACACAAGGATTTTCTAAGATTTGACCTAGTGACCTAGTTTTTGACCCCGCATGACCCAGATTCGAACTTGGCCTAGATTTCATGGAGAACAACATTCTGACCAAGTTTCATGAAGATTGGATCAAAACGGTGACCTCTAGAGTGTACACAAGGTTTTTCTAAGATTTGACCTAGTGACCTAGTTTTTAACCCGGCATGACCCAGTTTCGAACTTGGCCTAGATATTATAGAGAACAACATTCTGACCAAGTTTTATGAAGATTGGATCAAATTGGTGACCTCTAGAGTGTACACAAGGTTTTTGTAAGATTTGACCTGATGACCTAGTTTTTGACCCCGCATGACCCAGTTTTTAACTTTTTCTAGATTTCATGTAGGACAAAGTTCTGTCCAAATATCATGAAGATTGGAACAAATTGGTGTCATCTAGAGTGTACACAAGGTTTTTGTAAGATTTGACCTAGTGACCTAGTTTTTGACCCCACATGACCCAGTTTCGAACTTGGCCTAGATTTCATAGAGAACAACATTCTGATCAAGTTTCATGAAGATTGGATCAAAACTGTCATTTCTAGAGTGTACACAAGCCAATTGTTGACGGACAACGGACGACGACGGACGGACAGACGACGGACGAAGAGTGATCAAAAAAGCTCACCTTGTCACTATGTGACAGGTGAGCTAAAAATAATAACAAAACTATTCAGTGTGAGATCAATAGAACTTTTAATCAATAACGCTGAAAAATCAAATAATAACAAATAAACAACCGGTGACATAATATTAACACAGCGTGACCAAATCATGTTCAGTTACCGTATGTAATAATTGTTTTTATTTCTTTATCGATTTTCACACCCAATAAACAATAACTGTCAATAAAAAATTGATGACAATTACTCGGGTGGCATAATATCAACGTAAGAACTCCAAGCTACATGTCATAAACAAACTAACAGACGATGATTGACAGGTCTGTGTTTTAATTACGCTTGCAATTAGCGACCTTGATGCCGCGATTAAGGATTGATGACACGTTGTTAATTGTAATTCTAGTTAACTAGATAATACCTGGACACGTTCTTTATTAGACAGGATTTACAATGATATTTTTGAGTACTCGAATACTGATTTTACTATTCGTTTATCGGACCTTTGGACGAGTACTTGAGTACTCGGGTACTCTTTGCCATCCCTAGTTATCACACGTTTTTGGAGAACATTGTTCTATCATTTGTTATCACATGGAATATCACGTTACTTACGTGATAAAGATACTTACTTCACTACCCTTCTTTGACCTTCCAGAACTTTCTCTCCTAACAACCTACAACAATAAAATATCATTACACAAAAGTTGTGAATATTCAGTGGGTATTATATTGCATGGGTTACATGGAGGAACTTGACTACAACATCAGTAGGGGTCATCCACTTTTGCTGACCTATCTACCTAACTACTATTATATAAGTTATCTCAAACTCGCTTCCTGTATATAGAATTTTCCGTTACGTTTTAATAAGCCCTGATTTTTTTCCCTTCTTTGTGTATAGATATGAAATGGAGAGGGCTAATATAGGCTATGCCTGTTGCCCAATCCAATTTCTTCGGAAATGAAATAAATATTAAATATACATTTTTTTAGATATGAAACCTTGAGAACTATCTCGAAGCTTTGGCTTTAATTCGTTATCTCAAACTATATTTTAGGTCCAAATTAACTTATTTGCACCTTAAATTTATTATTCATCTGGAAATCTGATCATATCTAACCAGCATTGAATGTTTTTCACACCTTACCAATATGAAATCTTCGATTTACCTGAAATTTTCGCACCTTTCATCGCATCAATTTGCACCAATATGTAATGAAGCTTCGAGGTGTGATCAAACACTCAAACAATTAAAAACAGGGTACCCCAGATACAATAAAATCTGTTTCAACCCGTATCATGACTTCGACTGGAGCAAAGAACTAAACGAAATGGCTCTCAAACTAACTCGAATTTTCATATTTCATTCTGTCTGCCGCTTTTATCACATGTTAAACTAGTAAATGGGTAAGTTAGTGGTCAAACCCAAATGGGTAAATAAGGGATCAGGCCCAAATGGGTAAATAAGGGATCAGGCTCAAATGGGTAAATAAGTGGTCAGGCCCAAATGGGTAAGTTAGCGGTCAGCCCCAAATGGTTAAGTTAGTGGTCAGCCCCAAATGGGTAAAAGCGTGGTCAGACCCAAATTGGTAAATAAGTGGTCAGGCCCTAATGGGTAAATAAGTGGTCAGGCCCAAATGGGTAAGTAAGTGGTCAGGCCCTAATGGGTAAATAAGTGGTCAGGCCCAAATGGGTAAATAAGTGGTCAGTCCTTATGGGTGAATAAATGGTCAGGCCAAAATGACTAAATACTTGGTCAGGCCCAAATGGATATATAAGTGGTCAGGCCCTAATGTGTAAATAAGTGGTCAGACCCGAAGGTGTAAATTAGTGGTCAGACTCGAAGGTGTAAATAAGTGGTCAGACCCGAAGGTGTAAATAAGTGGTCAGACCCGAAGGTGTAAATAAGTGGTCAGACCCGAAGGTGTAAATAAGTGGTCAGACCCGAAGGTGTAAATAAGTGGTCAGACCCGAAGGTGTAAATAAGTGGTCAGACTCGAAGGTGTAAATAAGTGGTCAGACTCGAAGGTGTAAATAAGTGGTCAGACCCGAAGGTGTAAATAAGTGGTCAGACCCGAAGGTGTAAATAAGTGGTCAGACCCGAAGGTGTAAATAAGTGGTCAGACCCGAAGGTGTAAATAAGTGGTCAGACCCGAAGGTGTAAATAAGTGGTCAGACCCGAAGGTATAAATAAGTGGTCAGACCCGAAGGTGTAAATAAGTGGTCAGACCCGAAGGTGTAAATAAGTGGTCAGACCCGAAGGTGTAAATAAGTGGTCAGACCCGAAGGTGTAAATAAGTGGTCAGACTCGAAGGTATAAATAAGTGGTCAGACTCGAAGGTGTAAATAAGTGGTCAGACCCGAAGGTGTAAATAAGTGGTCAGACTCGAAGGTGTAAATAAGTGGTCAGACTCGAAGGTGTAAATAAGTGGTCAGACCTGAATGGGTAAGTAATCAGTGAGGAAAGATTAAGGTTAAGACTAGGAGAATAGTGCAAAGAACTTACTGCATTACGCTTGGATCTTCCAGAACTTTCTCTTCTCACTAACTGAAATTTGAATAGTTCATAATTGATTATAATGATATAGATCTGCAAAAAGCTTCGAGGCGTGACTAGTAAAGACTTTGTATTCTATCTCTAAAGGGGTCATTACCAAGAGGTCATGGTAGACCTATACTAAGTGACAGAATTTGTAAACCTTCACTGTTTCTATAAAATGTGGTTGAACTGCATAAACATTCTAATCCTCTTCAACTGAATTTGATCAGGGTGGGTGAAGGTATAGTTGGCTCCAGACAATGCAAACAGATGGACAAACCAACTACCCGATATGATTCCAGTATAACCTACTCCCTACAAACTTAGATTACAGTGGTATCTTACAGAGATGTTGACCTGATCCTAACAATTATATATGAATATATAATTAACAAGGTTTATACATTGAATATATTTATTTCAGCAAGCAGATTTTGCAATATTGATCCTTTAAATTTGTGTTTACATTACACCTTGATCGTCTTTGTAATAGTACTCCCTGCTTTAATATGAAAACATACAAGCAGGATTATAAATATAGACAACATATCAGCTGTTAGTTACGCTAATAAAAGGTCAGTACCATGTTAAATTCTCCGTACTATACAACTTATAATAAAGACTGGGTTAACAATATCTATGACAAGCAAGAGTTTTTAGAAGAATCATAGGATGTTCTCTAGAATGAAGCAATATGTGCATCATGTCTTATACAACTTACCCTGGCAACCTTTTTATTTCTTTCTATGAGATCACGTTTCCATGGTGGCAATGGTCGACTCCTGGGTCTGTCATCACCTGCATCTCTTCCATCTCTGTACAACAAAAACATTCATTCATTAATAAAAATACCAGTAATGATTTTTAATCTAAGGATTCTGATTAAATTTTGGGAAGATCCATTAAAAATACAGTTTCTGTAGCATACACAACGTTTTTCTATGATTTGACTTAGATTTTTTTGCTTGACTATAGCAGTCATAGTATGTGGCCAGTGTGTGTGTGGTGAGTCAGAAACAGTAGATCACTATGTAATGAGTTGCCTGTGCTACACCGCACTCAGAGAGGAGATGCTGCAAAATGATCACGAGAAAATAATATCAAGTGTCCTATTTACCCTAACACCAATGCAAATCCCTAAAATCTGATAGAAAATGATTTAAAAGCAGGTACATAGTAGGCTACTTTCAAACTTTTCAAGATAAATTATTGAAATTTTATTTTTGTTGCTTTATGTGTTTTCCTGGGCAAGTAGATTTAGTCTTTGGGCAAATGTATTCTTCAGCTCAACTTTCGCATGGGCAAGTGAAAAATTTCAGGATTTCCATACCCCTGCTTCAAGTCAACCATAATTGATCATTTGGGTGCTTTATAGTTAAAACTAAAATATTCATTTTTTTGTAATTTAATACTATTATTTGTTTCTTTTTATTTATCCATTTGATTCATTTTACTAGTTAATGAATATTTTTTATCAAATACCGAACTTCAGCTTTAAAACAATACCAATGTGACATTATTTGCAAGCATATTTGCGAAAGACGTTACCGTATACAGATATTCAGGCTTTATAGCCCTCAACAACAACAACATTCACTTCAGCCATGCCCAATATTATAAGCCAATGATTCGTAGCTTTGAGGAAAGAGACAGAAAGTTTTGCGATACAAGGAGTGAAGGAATCCAGTCGTGCTGCCCTAGCTCTTACTAAATAGTCACCTTGGTTCTTTACCATGCCTGGTGTTTAGCACGGACATACACTTAACCGAATTTCTAATTGGCCACCCTAAAAAATATTATATCATCTGAAATATTATATCAATAAATATATCTTAGGCAGTGTTATTTGATCATTCCACGCAGTAAAATATCGATTTCCGGAAAGAAATGACGTATTAATGTTCATAATCATCCATGCGTAACGGTTGGTGCGAAATTGCTTTTTTGCATGTTGGCCTTGTGCACAGCTTGAAATAGTATCGTATTTGGTATGACTTTGTTCCCAGTTGATTGTCTTTTCTTAAAACACTATAATTTGTGAGAATGAGCCATGTGCAACCAATCATGACGTCAGATGCATGCATACAATGAATGAATTTCTGATTGACCATTTGTTTTAATAAATTTGGTTTTAAAAAAATGCTTTTAGAAGAATACAAATAATCGAAACCCCGATACTGTTCAATTTTATTGATAAAAAATATGTTTCTCGCAGTAATTCGAGCTAAACTCCACATTATTATAAATATCGCTTTTTTCAAAGTGACGTTTTGATGTACATATCTGGATTTTGGTGCTGGTACTCGTCATTCTAACGGCCTCAGCGCGCCCCATATTACTTATTCTCGCCAGCATCAATGCTTTTCATTGACAGAGAATTAGGGCAGTAACGGTACGCTCACCTCACGATATGATACGTACCGTCAATTTTTCTAACAGTTCGGTATTTTTCGATATGATACAATATTCTCTAACTGCAGCTTAAATACTACAATTTTTAAGTGACAATGGATTTATTGATTCTATAACAGCAATTATTGTGTGGCTATCAACTATTTTAAATGAAATTTGACAATATGAGGCATATCTTAATACAATTAAAACGAGTGATGCATGGTAAATATACATAATCAGAGGGCTTTCAGATATTTTCGTTCTCTGAATATTATTTTGCTCATAAAAAAGCTGATACCGAACCGTACCGAAATTTGCAATTCTTGTACCGTGAACCGTGTAGGACTGAAGTCAAAGTCGGCGGTCTTTCGTCTACCGCAGTATACCGTTACAGCCCTACAGGGAATACATTTTGACTAATTTCGAAAATCAAACATGTTGGGCACGTGAACCACGTGCACGTAAGCTATTTTGCACTAACTGTTCCGCATGGAAGATTTTATACATGCATACGTAATTTATTTCTTGAAGTCGATAGATAAGTGCTTGGAATGTAAATAGCCACAATTTTAGAAATATTGATTGAATATATCGCATAATATAATATTTCATTGGGTGGCCAATTAGAAATTTGTTTAAGTGTACCTGAGAAGAGCGGTCGATGGCCAGGGAAATGGCCGTGTTTATAGTAAAATTATACCTTCAAGCTTCTCCTAGGGGACAATTTTTAGCTATCAAGGGCCGTGGAAATATGGGAGATTTTACCATCAGCTGTCCCAACTCTTGATAATAGTCTATAACTGGCAGTTGATAAGATTTCTAAAATTTACCACTAGTATCATCATTTTTTCCTACTAAAAAGAATCTAAATATTTAAAGAAAAGATAAATATTGAGCTTTTCTTAATATCTATATCATTTAAGTATACTTTTATTTAGTAAGTAGTTTTACCTATCTTTTTCTATGTAATCTCATTATCTATCTTTATTTTATTTATTAACATAATATTTTTCCTGTATATATTACTGTACATATCTTATATATTTTCTAGTTACATGTATAACTAGAAAATATCTATATTATTCTACTGTATATAGACTACATATATATTGTAGTGTAAATATGTCTATATTTTTATGCCCCCGTATCGATAGATCGGGAGGCATATAGTAATTCACCTGTCCGTCCGTCGTTCTGTAAGAACGTCCGTCCGTCCGTCCGTTCGTCCGTCCGTCCGGCCTGGTTAACCCAAATTGACCGTTTCTTCTAGCATTAAAATGGCTTGCTACAAAGTTTTCAAACTTGCTGGATGTTGTATATGACCACTCTCCACGCGCCTGTATCACCTGACTCCATTTTGACCTTCACCTTGACCTAATTTTGGACTTAGACTTATTGAAAGGTAAAATTCTTGGTTAACCCAAATTGTCCGTTTCTTCTAGCATTAAAATGGCTTGCTACAAAGCTTTCATACTTGCATGGATGTTGTATATGACCACTCTCCACACGCCTGTATCACCTGACTCCATTTTGACCTTCACCTTGACCTAATTTTGGACTTAGACTTATCTCCCCTTTAGTATTTTTACAATAAAATTTTGTCTGGAGCGTATCTTCAAAACTATTTAATATATTGACTTGAAACTTGAAATATAAATAGATGGCAACTTGGAGAAGTGCATTGACAAAGAACCATAACTCTGTCTGTCTTAAATTTTGAATTATCTCCCCTTTAGTGTTTTTTTTATAGTCAAATTTTGCTTTGAGTATATCTTCAAAACTATTTAACATATTGACTTGAAACTTGGAATATAAATAGATGGCAACTTGGAGAAGTGCAATGACCAAGAACCACAACTATGTCTGTCTTAAATTTTGAATTATCTCCCCTTTAGTATTTTCAGAATCATATTTTGACATGAGTGTATCTTCAAAAGTGTTTAAGATATTGACTTGAAACTTGGTATATGAATAGATGGCAAATTGGAGAAGTGCAGTGACAAAGAACCATAACACCTGTATCACCAGATCACACATGAAGTGGATCAAGGCACTGCTTTCAAATGTGGCATATTCGTTTACCATCATAAGCCCCTTATAGTTCAAAGCCATGTAACACTATCAAACATTTTAACTGAATAATGGCTCCTGATTGACTTTGCTTTTTATGGACATGGCTTCCACGGGGGCATAAGCGTTTATTGAACGCAGTCTTGTTTATTTATCTATTCATATAGTTTTATTTATCTATTCATATAGTTTTATATATTTATTCATGACATATTTTATAAAACAATTATTAAAACTATTCTAATTATTGCTGAGTATAACATGTTTTACTGTACATTGCCTATGATGCATTTTGTAAATAGAGTTATTCCACTATGTTTTAATGACTTTTATGATATTTATTTTGCATTTCCTCATTACAGTATATTATATTTAAATAAATATGAAAAGATTTGTTTTATTTTTACATGAAATTTCATAATTTATAAAATAATTTATCATACATTGATAAATTAAGAAACAAATATTTGCCATATATTTCAAGATTTGCAAAGTCACCACTGACAATATATTACAAATGCATAATTTTTTAATTGATACAATGAAATAATTATACACAGCACCCAAGTGTGACACATGTTTGATATTATACTGAGAGGAATCTAGCTATACACAAATACCTTGTCATATGTCACCTACTAAGGAATTTCTAACAAGGTGACACTTTCATAACATGTTACAAGGAATTTCACAGGAATTTATGACACACTGAGATTTCACTGGATTATGTCCAAACAAAATTAGTTTCATTTATGCAAGTGGAGCTATAGGATGGTTAATATTTAATTAAAAACTTGATAAATAATTGGATATCTTTAAAAAAATACTTAAAACTATTTGTGTTTTTTAATTTATTTCTGACATTATTAATGTGCTTTTTCATTTTTAATTAAATAAAAGATGAATTAGACATGCATACTATAAGAAATTAATTAAAACTACAAAAACATCTATGCATACTATAAGAAATTAATTAAAACTACAAAAACATCTAAGTATTTTTAAAAATTATTTATCATTTTTATATTAAATATGAAGCATCCTAACTTTATATTAATTTATCATTTAACGCTTCTGTGAATTATTTGGATTTTATCAAAGATCTAATGTATTTTAAGACTTTAAATTGCTTCATGAAAATTATAAAAATATATAATTTATATGAAGATTTAAAAAAAAACTTCTAAGTATCATTTAATTTATTATATTACGTTATTATAACTTATAAAACATTGTTCATATTATTCTTTTTGGGATTTTTATAACATATCATAAGCTTAATATTTCATTGATTTATACACTTAGAATTAGCTGAAAACACAAATGAAAAAAAATGTTTTCAAGTTTATTTTTAATGTATAAATCAATGCAATGTTATGCATATGTGATTATAATACCAAAATGAATAATATGGACACTGATTTATAACAAACAAATAAATATTTTATACTTGGGTACACATTGACCATTAAGAATGGGTTCACCTTGACCAAAATATATGGGTACACCTAAGTTTGGGTACACCTTGACTGGTTCCCATCCCCGAGGCCGTGGATGCAACTGCGTGACTGATGCATTACTTACCCGCCATCCAAAGATTCTCTTGACTTTTTTATCGGGGATTCAACGGGTTTCAAACGTTTCCTCCAATCATGTGGACCCTGATAGATTCCTTCGCCACCCTCACCATCAACACAACTATCTACATCATCGGATTTGTCAACACTCAAAGATCTTGCTTCACTGGGAGATCTTGGCTCCACACTGGGAGATCTAGGTTCACTCGTTGATCGCAATGGCTCTGCCATTTCTTACATGGATATGCACAATAACACAAAAGTCATTCGTTTCATCAACACGTGCCAATGCCATTTAATACAGTTACTGTCAGTGCTTGATTAAGGGCTATGCCCAAACCTGGAAATAAGGCCAACTATTGTTCCAGTGTACACCAACTTCACTAGGCTAATACCCGAGCATGACAGGACGGACAACAGTGGCAACGCAATGAATAGCTCGGCAACTCACATATTACGGACATGGCTGCGCTAATTCTTCTATAAATACGCGCTGTGTGTTAAAATCAGCATTTTATTAAATCTGGAAATTCCCTTGTTCCCGCAAATGTTTATAAGCCTCGTTTTGATATCAAATTGGTCAGTGCGTGAAATACGAGTTACGAATTTTTCTTAAACGAAATATTTTATTTTCACTAGTCATTTTCCCGGTGAAACAACGCATGAACAGGGCAGTGACCTTACGTTATTCGACCTTAAGAGTAAATTATGTACCAGATGTCCCTACTTATTTCATATAACATTCATTTGCAAAACCGACGAGAGTGACGTCACCAACGTCATGCAAACGTCTGAGTCTATTAGTATAAAATAAAGTATCCCTGGTAATGCATTGTAGAATCTAGTATAATGCGCATAGGCATTTGTTTTCAACTGTGACTACATTTTTTTTCTTAGTCACCAATAGTCTCGAGAGTATAAATACAATTTATATAATAGTAGGAAATATAATTAACGCACAATCGAATCAAATGCCTGTGATAATGTTCAGCATAATTATATCATGTGGATTCTACATCAACAAAAGACCTGACTGTGTACAGTGTAAATTTTTTTTGCATATGACAACGTTAAAATGTTCATGATTTTTGGTATTCTTTGTTAAAATTGTGATGACGTCATCACGTGCACGTTAAGTACGTAGTCTAGATCTGTATAAAGCACTGTTTATAAAGTACCAGATGTAGGTAGCGGCCGGAGCGGAGGAACCAACCATGGTTATCGGATAATCCGACGATGGGTCGTACCTAACTGTTAAGAACATAAGTAATGTAATGTCATTATGGCAATGCCCATTATGGGCCACGTGGTCGAGTAAAAGTGATTTTAAAACCCACTTCAAGTCTTGCTTAATGTCTTCCAGGAATGAAAACTGATCTGTCTTAAGTCTAACTGCTAATAATAATTTTATACATTTCAGATTAGCATATTGACCTAAAATCTAGTTAACACATAGAAATCAACGAGCTCATGACATTACTTTTATCAAAGTTTGAAAGATGAACAATAGCTCTCCGGATGATTTAGCTAGATCTAGATCTACTAAATCTTGAAATTCTTGTTTTATTCTTTCTTAAATATTGGAATCTAGTCTCAATTAATTTTGATCACATTTAATCATGTTTCACCCGAACATGTTCAACAGTATCATGGCTAGCGAATTTACCCACTTTACAGTACTTGCACAAAATATTTCGTTTAATCTGATTCTTAAAACAAATTGAGACGGATATGACTACTGTTATTGACAACTGGGACGCCAATGGATTTAAAAGGTATTACCGCCTAGTTATTCAGTGTATACGTAAATATGCATATTTCTTGGTTCTTTATTTTATAATAAACGTGTCTGTATTGAAGGCTGTTGTCTAATTCTGCTAATTACAGTGCGACGAATCAAAAGGCATGTTCATCGTCCTAGGTGTTCGATAGTGTTGGTGTTTTCGGATAGCTATGGTTATCGGATATTTCTTGCTTAAAAGTATGTAAACAAGTTTAAAATCTGATGAATATTATATGAAACATCGTATACTGACAGTCATATATTATCTCATTTCTTGAAAGCGCTTAAATCGGACTGAAAATGTGTTGACATCAAGTAAACAAGTGGGAATTGAACACGTATTGGTGTCTTGATCACATATTCTTCTTTCCTATAATTTCGTGAATTCCTATGGTTTCGTGAGCCCTGTTTGACGTATTTCTGCTAAACATGCAGGTCCAAAATTATTGAGAAATGATTGAAGAAGTTGAAAAATGATTTTCCATATATATTTTGAGCATGCAACTCTTAAAAATAAATTTTAATTGAAAAGATATAAAATACCCATAAAATTCAGTTAGACAGAGAAGCAGATGACCCCATGTCTATAATTTCATCATTTATATGCGTCAGAATCATCACACAGCCACCATTTTGTGAATACCCATGCTAGAAAAAACCCCAATGGAATTCCGCTGTGAACCAATAAAAACAGAGTTCCAGAATGATTTTTACTGACCAGCCAGTCAGAATTCACGAATCTTTAGGAAACTTGTCTTCTGATTGAATTGTTGGAGTCCACTCTGTAAGATGGCTGCTACTTGGAAAATACGATTTCTCATCATGTTTTTTATTTAACTTGTTGAGAGGGGTTCAGGTATTAGTTTCATAGTAGAAAAATGTATATGAATCAACAAACAACTGAGCATTCTCCAAAAACAAGTCTTATGTTCATAATATCACTGGAAAGCAGGCTATATAGCTCAAGTTGATGAATGAATGTAATGTAAAACCCTGTCCACCAACCACAGTGAAGGGCAGGGATAGCGAAGAATGGTCCTAGGCTTTGACCTTACCAATGTCCCCGCACTGCCATTGTATACATGTTAGTTTGGCAACTTTGGGTCTTATGTGCTTATGTTTCCCAAAAAAAATCAGGAAAATAGCCGTAAAAATTCCCACCTTTCCCTGGGGTTGATGGCTGGGGTTTCAATTGACTAATGAGTGCTTCAATAATAGGAGGAGAAAAATGTGCAGCTAAATGAGAACATGAACCTGAGACTGAGCTAAATCATCAGTAAAAATAGCCGTAACAGGGGAATGCTCCAATGAACGAGTTAGCTGGTCGCGCATACCGAATTCTTAACTATTTGTAATTAATTGTATTAACACTTCTAAATATTACATATACCTCCTCTTTCTTAGCAAAGATCTGAAATGTATTTTAGATCTTTGTTGAAAGGGATTTTCTAAGTGTAATGTTGGTTACTTTAATAAGTCAGTAAAAATGTGCAGGTAAACCAGAGCTCTCACTCAGTACCCTTTCATGGCAAATTTATACTCTATCAACTGAGCTAGCTGGGTGATTACAC
Source organism: Spisula subtruncata (assembly GCA_963678985.1). Taxonomy (NCBI): domain Eukaryota; kingdom Metazoa; phylum Mollusca; class Bivalvia; order Venerida; family Mactridae; genus Spisula; species Spisula subtruncata. The sequence continues at coordinate 48,267,114 of OY787662.1, forward strand.
AAGTTATCTCCAACTACTAATAATTAAAAACATCCTATTTGCACTTCTAACTATAATGTTTCTTATCCATGCATTTGATCCTGTTTCAGGCATAAACTGTAAGTGTGACGTGTTTCACAAAAGTATTATGTTCTGTGGGTAGTGCTCATTCTGTGCTTGAGCATCGAACATACATATGTATCTTGTGAAAATAAGTCAACATTTTGTTGAAATAATTTTGCTTGCAGACTTAGCCAAAAAGTCATGTGGTATGTCCACCCTGTAACAACTACATGGAAAAGTGTTATTACATGTTTGTGTCATTCAGTACATAACTAGTCTTTAGGTACAACAGAGTAATGACCCTTGATTTAGCTTTAAGTTTAACAATGTAACATTAGGCCACTCCTGGTTTTAAAAAATGCACATTCATTTTCACCTAGCGATGCTCCTAACTGTGATTGAAAAACTGCATAATGTTTGATGCATTAGTTTGCTTGTAATAACCATGCATTAAGTTCACGTCCGTTTTGGTAATGTTTGATCAAAAATTAGTTCCATGATTTTAAAATGGTCAGTGACATATTGTATAACCATATTGTTATTCAGTGATTTTTTTTACCTTTTTGTGACTGGGTCTAGGTCTGATTTGATTGGGAATTTTCGAGTTAAGGTAACTTGGTAATTGGGAAATTTCAAAGGCAAGTAGTGCCAAATGAAATGGAAAAAAAGATTAGATGTGCCTGTTTGCTGGTTTCTTTGGACTTCTTTACTTTACATTTTGTCAAAAAATTCTCATAACTTTATTATTTGATGTTGGATTTTGAAAATTCTTTTTGAAAATGTTCGTTAAGAAATTCTTCATTCAATTTTGGGAATATAATAGGCTATTTGGTATTAGGAAAGGGTCTGTTTACCGGACCCGTCTAAAGAAGGAAAAAAATCACTGTAAGTTTGCGTCCATTTTGGTTATGTGTTCGTTTTCAAGCAAAAATAAGTGCTATAATTTTTAAATGTCCAGTGTGAGCCTTGACATATTGTATTTATTAACAATGTTGTTATTTCTTCCAAGTATACTTGCAACAAAGTATGATAAATAATATATCTTTAAAGACATCAGCATTGGGGATTAACTGGTCCATTAACATTATTCTATAATCATAGATACATCTCAGGCATGTTTTGTAGAGTCATTGTTTAGGGTTTAGTAATGGTTATCTTAGATGGTTGTGATAATGCTTCATGTTTGTTCATAGTTGAATATATAATTAAACTATTGTTTATTTTAAAACTTTACTAATATTTACTGAATACATTTTTGTTGTTGAAGATATGCATAGTCACCATACACTATTCGGTTATCAGTATGTCATAATTATCTTGATTGATGTTAATGTATACCTACGTAGATAGTCTGCTCTATTAGACACATAGGTGTGGTATAGTATTTCCTTGGTACAAAGTTTCTCAAATATTCATTATTGGTTTTGACCAAATGGGTTTCTAGCTAGGTCTATGTTAGCCCTACCACTGAGTAGCCAAATTGGCCCTGGACTCTCACTGGTTATTAAATAATAATGTTTCAGAATTTATGTCAAAAAGTAATGGCAAAGATAATCACTTCAAAACTAGGTGTGGTTTTCACCATGGTATTAAAATATTTGTCTATTGATGTAAAAAAGCAACTAAAAAAAAACAACAGTTGTTGGTGTAAGTCAGCGTTTTAAATTTGTTTTGCATATCAATTTATAATTAAGAATATATTTCTAAAAAATAACAAAGATCTATTTATAATCAAAATGTAAATAAAGATGTAATAAATCTCACTGTCTGTAATTTGTTGGAAATTAATTTAAGGCATGTCACATGATGTAAGAATTTCTCATAATTAAATCAGATTGGATCTGATTCATTATTCTTGTTAAAACTTGATGTTTACAGCTCATAGCAAAATAAATTAATTCAGTTGAGTTGATTTGTCAATAAGTGGACCCCTACTGTGAAGTCTTCAAGATATCACTGTAACTTTAACATTGTATTTAACTTTTGTTGAAGTGCTGATATATACACCAATAAAACGTGCATACTTCATTCTAGTTCTTGAATGTTTTATTTTCTAATTTATTGTATAAGTGTTGATAAGGACTACTGTTAAATAATTCTTTTTCGAGTGGGTTGAATTTTCGTTGGTTTTGTTAAAACTTGACCACGAAATCTCAATGCCCAAGATTAACCATGATGATCCTCTCATAAAGGCATATACAGAAGTTACAGGACATGGATTTACCCTTACATGTTTTGTAATTCACAATTTTTCGATTGAACGAAAATGCATTTTTTATATGAAAATCCACAAAATTTAATACTCACGAAAATATTTTATCTTTAGTGTTTAAGTAGTAATTGTGTATACCACTACCCTGCTTGCCGAAAACTTGAATACAGATTTATTTATTGCTATTTGTTAGATCGCTGAAGCCCATTGAAAGTTATCTATAACAATATGTTTATCTAGGAAATCTAATTGATTCTCAAAGTGAGACGATTTTCTTTGCACAGCATTTAAATCTGATTTCATTCTATCTCATTTAATAAATTTCCAAATCATTGATTGTTAATAGAATTGTAGACTGCCATTTATACTTACATGTTCAAATAGAGACCAAATAATTTTAATACTATTGAGTATTGACATTATTGAATTGTCTGTTGAATATGTTTAGTACCCATCGATTTAAGGGTGTTTTGAACTAAGCAATCTATCATTATTTGACAAAATACTGAAAATTTAAATATAATGTGACAGGTCTCATGTGAAAATACCTTCGTAATTACTTTACCTGTAAATTCTTTGGTTTGCTGGGTGGTTTTTCATAGAAGATTTATTATGTATTGATCAATCAAAACTTAAAAACTGGTAGGCCAAATTAAATATCTTTAATATACCTTCAATGCAAAATTATGATTTATAATTCTAAATCAGCTTATTATGTAATTCCAAACAGATGTTTTTAAAATGTGTTAATAATTGTCTTTGTTTGAAGCCTTTAAGCTTCTATGTCAGGTCTGTACTCTTATAAAATTGCCATACAATTAGACTCTAAATAAAGCTATATTGGTGATAGGAAGGCATTGAACCTCCATGTCTCATTGCGATTTTTGATTATCTCCCCTGATGAATATTAACCAACAAATAAGGTTTGCCAACATATGTACAGTGCTTCCGGGTAATTCTGCGCACCTAACGGGTATTGGCTTTCTACATTTGATATTATTTTATTTTTAGAAAAAATTATGGTGCTGTTTGGATAGACACAACCTTCATTGACAAATGTAAACAATTCAAAACATCAAACCTTTGCTAAACTAGGTCAAATGTCGTCACAAAACAAGATGGCTGTCGGTTTTCATGACCTAATTTGTTTCGGCTAATTCTGCAGGTGTTACTGTTTTTTTGTATAGTCTGTTTCAAAGATTTGTTTCACAAGAAACTTATCACAGTATCGAAAGAATAAGTCATTAAGACAATGTTGACAAAAAAAGAAAAAATCATCATCTATTAAAAAAGTGCTTTTATTCAATTTTATGTGTCACGTGGTACATCAAATTAACGAAATTCGCCGATGACACTCATTTTGGTCAAATTTTGGTAGATATACTTTTCCGATTTCGTTGATATTATTATAAAACTTTACATAAGTAACATGCATCTTCAAAAACACTAAAGCACCGAAGGAAAACGACCCCGCAAAGTCTGTTAGAAAGAGAAAGTTAAGGTGCGCAGAATTACCCGATGCGCAGAATTACCCAAAACAACTGTATGTACAATGTAGTAAATAGGTAATTGGTTGGGTGTTTAAAGTAAGTTGGCTTGCAGGCCGTTCTTTCACGAACACATGTAACTCAAACTACATTCATAGTTTTGAAAGGACTCCAGTGAAACTTTATTGATGTAAATTGCCACAATCAAGTTTTGTCAGAGTTATCAACCTTGTTTGAAAATCTGGTCTTTATGGAATTGCCATGTTTCTTGTCTTGTTACCTTTTGCGCTAACAAACTTAGGGTACTGTAAAATCATTAATTTTCCTGGGGGATTAAATTCTGCGGAATTCGTGGTTAGCCTTTAACCACGAAATTAAATCCCATCGAAAATTAATTTTGATACTTGTATTTATTACCTGAAACACAAAATCCACAAATTACGTCCCATTGAATTTGAAATGGTCTTTTTTACCAAAACTACGAAATTTTGTCCCATTGAAATTAAATGATTTTACAGTATGTTGACTTCGGGATACTGTTGCTAGGACTAAAGTCATTGATTGTTGATCATTATTTACGAGGTCTATTATTTACCAATATAAGTAGACATCATTCTTACCTGATCAGTAATGATAAATATTAGATGAGACTTTGATTATCTTGGGAGATAAGGCACCTATGATGCTAGATTCACCTGCAATATTTATAGGGGAAGAATGTAAAGATCTTATATTTTATTTAAAAAAAATTTGTTTCAGAATACCTTTGGATTGGTTTGCCTATTGTTTTAGTATGATATATAATAACAGTACAGTTAAACCTATCCATAAAGACCATCTATCTGTATGTGAAAAGCAAATAGCAGTGACTAGAGTCACACTAACTAACTTGTCCGAAAGAAAAGAAGCATAATTTATTTTTTTTAAAAAACAGTTACTGGTTGGTCAAGACCTTCACTGTTCCTTTGTGTTTTTCTCGGGCCAGTAGACCAGTGTTAGTGTCAAGCCCGGATGAGTTGTTTGTAAACAGGTGGTACATCTTATCAGGTCAAATACTATTGAAAATGGCCTCATGGGAGATAAAATTGAGTGGTCTTTGTAGACAGGTTTTATATATTTGTTAACAGACTGTTTTGAACAAATGTTTGACAGTTTGCTTTATGGAAAATAAAAAGGTGCTTGAAAAATTAGGGTACAGCTGCAGAGTTACATTATTATCTGATTCTCAACAGAGATAATTGTTTAAAATAAATTGTGTTTCAATCCGTTAATTTTCTTCAATTTTTTTTATTTAATAATGCTTTGTTTATTGATAGTCATATTAAAGAAAGGATCCTGGTTTCTGCCAACCTGTTGTCAGCATAACTACTGTCGCTTTTAATAAGTAATACTAATGAGGGAACTATCCCATTTGAAAGAATAGCAGGGAATACCATTGTCTCAGGTATACCCAGTTGAACTTAAATTATAAAATTTTACCTGGCGGACAAGCTTATGTTTATAACCATTATCATTTAACTTCGAATGGACTGTAAGTGAAAATCCGGGACAGGACAGTGTGTTTATAATCTAGGACATGATTTAATCTGGTCTGATACCAGAGTTAGCCTAGCTATTTACAACATTTACCTTTTGTGTTTTATTCCAAAGACATTCCAAAGACATTTACTGTAGATCAATAAGGCTCAAAATGAAAGCTTGGATGATTAAAGTGAAGATGAAAATGTCAAAGTTTGAAAGGTATTGGTATGGCAAGTTTGATGGGTTGTAATATTGAGCTGTGCGGTTGTTGATAAGTGGCAATCTATGTTAACTGGTACGACATCATTGTTCAGATGTGAGCACTTTGTTTACAAGTGTGATATATTTATTATGAGTCTGAGTGTCAGGTATGAAAGTGTTCTTGGGAAATCTGGTGGATATTATGCTTTATTCTTGTAAAATTGTGAGTGAAAATTGGTTTTATTTTATGATATTATATTCAGACTAACCATGCAGTCAATCAAGAGTGACATGGAAATTTGTCAATAATTAGCTGTTTGATATAGGAATACTGTAATAGACAATTCAGTTTTTAGCTCATCTGATTTTTGAAAAAAAAGATAAAAGCTATTGCTTTGAAACTTGCAACACTTGGTCACCATCAATACCTCAGCCTGTAAAGCAAGACCCATATCTCTGATCCTTATTTTATAATTTTGTACTTAGAAAATAAAATGCCTTGGTTAAGTTTTGTGTTTAGGTCCACTTTTCTCCTAAACTATCAGAGTTATTGCTTTGAAACTTTCAACACTTGTTCACCATCAATACCTGACCATGTCAAGCAAGACTCATAACTCAGATCTGCATTTTGCATGAGTTATTGCCCCTTTTTGGACTTAGAAAATTTCTTGGTTAAGTTTTGTGTATAGGTCCACTTTCCTCATAAACTATGTGGGCTATTGCTTTGAAACTTTCAACACTTGTTCATCCTCAATACTTGACCATGTCAAGCAAGACCCATAACTCTGATCTGCATTTTACTACATTTTGGACAGATATCAGATAAGCGTCCGCACCCGCAAGGCGGTGCTCTTGTTATATTAATAGCATTATTAGCATATATAAGGTGAACATAGAACTTTACAAGTTGGTTGATTTATTCAGGAATTGAGTATCAATTATAGTTCTTTGAATAGTTTACATTTATAATTATAAATTCATAATTATTTCAAAAAGACCTACCAGCTAACCTCCTGGATCACTGTAACTAAACCCTTCTGTAAAAACCATCATGCAATCATACAGGTGTGACTTGTCAATGATATATAAAGCCTGTAAATAGAGACCACACATCTACTAAGATCACTTTGGATTAACCATGTGAGGTTTAACTGTATTTAATGTTTTTGGATGATCAGTCCAGATTGATAAAGCTCTGAATTAGGGTAGTTTTGCCTTCAATTATGTGTGTAATAATGATCACTATGTTTAAATATTCATGAGTGTTTGTTGTTTGCATGTTAGATAGATGGTTTCATTATATGCTTCGTAAAACAATTACTTTTAATTGCATGACAATGAGATATTGCATTAAATATCTATTAATGCCCGGCACGAGAGATATAAAGCGCACGGCATCACTCATTAAACTTTCAATATCTGAATGGGCTCAAGTTCAGGTATCCAGCCCCTTTCCTAACATGATTTTCATTATTAACCAATAGCCGAGACAATTTGAAGACACTGTTTGAAATTGTGTTTCCATTGTTGTTGTTTTTAAAAAGTTTTTATTAACAATACAATAGGAAGGGCCCTGGCACAATTTGTTGTTTTTTCCTTCCAATCTGTTATATTTTGAATTTGGGCCTTATATATGTTTATATTGAAACCCTGTCCTTAGTTGATAGATTCCTTATGATAGCGGTTTGTATTAAGTCTATTAATAACATTGTAATTTATTATGTACCACAATGTAAAATACTGAATGATGTTGCATTTAGTTGTCTGTAACACTAACCTACAGATGTACTTCTATGATGTTATGTAATACAGCTGGCATTGTCATCTTCTCATTCTGAATGGCATGGATTTCATACATATTGAATAAAATGGGATCAGATATTATTGGCACCAAGTCATACATTGAACTACATAGTGCACTGTTTTGTTCCGTGTCAAAATATCTGGCAGTGTTAACTGTATAGCATTTCTAATGTGGGAGTGTCTAAGACAATGTTTGCATGTCTGACTTTGCTGTGTCTGTCTGCCAGTCTGTCTGTTAGGTTTATTTTCATCTTATGTTACTGCTCAGTCATTTTTGTCTGCATTTAATGCTGGCTGTACCGCGGTACCAAACAACCAAAACATTTTTTCGTCAAATTGGAACAAATGATTAAGTTAGTCCCCTGCTGCAATCATCAACCCTGCCTGATACCCCTGTCCTTGATAGCCTATATTATATCATATGTTTGGAACCAGCATGAGGTCACATTTAAGCAAGAGCAAGTAAGTACTGGCTGTTAAGTAATTCCAGAAAACTTGGTTATAAATGTTAACTGCACTGTTGAAAACTGCCACAAAGCCAATAGAAACAATCCTTGCTACACTGTTCAAGTTACATCTTGATTGACTAAAATATTTATACTGTTGATTCCGTCTTACCTGAGCAAATGGTTAAGTTGACCAGATATATTAAAAAATTTTCCGTTTGAGGACTCAATATTTTTGTTTCTGTTAGAGGACCCAATATTTTTTTTTCCGTTTGAGGACCCAATATTATTGTTAGTTTTTTGCGTTTGAGGACCCAATATTTTTGTTTGTGCTACCATAGTGATCATCATTGTAACATTTTCACTTAAAAATTTAACAATGGATACCTTGTTCATTGTCCTTGAGAATCAGTGAAGAAGGATCTCGTCATTCAGTATAACAAGATCCATTTCTCATAGTAAATGAACTAACATTGGCAATTTATGTAGTCAATTTATCACCACTGCTTTATTGACTTTATACAGTCAATGTTTGAACATGGTATTTTGTAATAATCTATATGTTGGTCTATATTAAAACCTGTACATTGATTTGTATATGATACCACACTAGTTACTCTGAGTGGTCGCTTATATATACACTTTCACATAAATGTTTGCCCTAGGGGGATACAATTACGAACTTCAGCCGGTGGAGGAGTTCCATCTAAAAATATGCTGATTCCTGTGAGGTAACAGTTTCATGTGTCAAATGATTTTAGATCCTGAAGGGGGACTCCTCGATACACCAACCATTGAAAACTTTTGGGACCTTGGCATGATATTTTATCTTTGATTCTTCTTTGCTGTACTGCATTTCCTCTTCCTCGGAAACTGATACTGGGTGAATTGAACTTTTCTAGCATTTATTTATTTGATAGTAAAACACTTTGGGCCTGCTTTGGGCAGCATCTTGTTTTGGAATCCATGGGCGAGAATGTCTATCATTATATGTATAAGGAGGAGCTGTTTTCCTCATTGAAGGTCCTTCTGCTTTTTCTACCAGTACTGAACTTGATCGCACTCTGGGGCATTCTTGTTCAAAAGTCAATGTCGTTCAACCTTAGTTGTTTAAGTCTTTTCTTGGTTTGACTTCGGAGCTTTGAGTGGATGGGCCGATCTTTTGTGCTCATGTCTTGTCTCTAGTGACTTGGGTGTCTTTTTTCTTTCCTTTAATATCATATACCAAATCCTGCATTGAAGTTTATTTCACAGGACCTGAAATCATTTCAATTTGCTTTAAATTTCAACATGGGGGCTGACCGTATGCAGTATATAATATTGTAAAATCTTTTAATTTCGATGGGAGAAATTTCTTGGTTTTGGTAACAGTGACCATTTGATGGGACGTTAATTGATTTTGTGGTTAAAGGCAAACCATGGAATCCACGAAATTTAACCCCCCCCCCAAGAAAATTAATGATTTCACAGTACAGACATAGTAATAATTTTGGTGTAATATTTTGTCTGTGAAATCGACCAACTTGGTTAAGTTTGGTAGTCCTTATAGATCTGTCCAACGTTACTTACCATTCTATGTTTGTTCTTATCATTGTACAAATACAGTTATACAAATAAGGCTTGTTAATGACTTTATCAAAATTTGCTCATAAAATTTACATCACATTCTTTCTAAAGTAAGGTGCTGGTTACCTAGCTTATTTTCTCTATAAGTCAATGTTAGACACATTTGTGACGGGAGATTCTGCAATCTTTTAGGGATTCCTTATAGTTGTTTTTCATATTTGACAGCAATTAAGTTTACCTATCCTGTTTTCCTATAATTGTCAGTTTAGTACTTAACCTTTCTGTTACCCAAGTAATCCAAGAGTCATTTTCCACACAAGTGTTGCCAATGTCATGGACGGATAATTCTTTTCTAATCCACATTGTCAAATAAAATTCAAATTTTGCTTGGTGACTGTCGATCACTATAGTTCTCTACCAACAGAGTAGGAGTGTGGTAAAAATTCATCTATGGAAATTTAAAATCCTTCCATGGGGGCACACATTCAAATCACATGTTATTTGCTTTTTAATTTGCCTTTATTCACATATCTGATAAGAATTAAATTCAAACAATTGACATATCTGACCCAAAACCCTTACATTTTACAATACAATACATTAAGTTTTATTTTTAGTCGGCAAGATTTAAACATTACAGACAACTTAAGCTCGGAAGAGCTTTTGATCTGAATACTTTGAGCTGACTGAGGAAGCCAATAAAATATCTGAATGTTCTTCAGAAATGGCACAAGGAACTGATAGTTTGGGTTACTTTTCCCAACTCAGTCAGTGATATTGTACCCAAACACAAATATTCTTAGCTACCGTCCATTTAAAGTTCATTGATATCGGTTGTAAACATTAGCTTGTCTGTGAAGTAAACTATGTTTATCCAGGTTTAACTGTGCATACCCGAGTTAATGGTAATCCCCGCTATTCTTTAGAATGGGATAGTTCCCTCATTATTATTATTACATTTGAACTAATTGAATCAACAGTATAATTTGCTATGTTATTGTGTCTTAAAATTAGGACTTTTTGGCAAAGAGGTGTTGTGAACGGGTGGTATATGTATGTTATATCATAATTAACGTTAGCTCTAGTATTTTTTCTGGTATAATAAATACAATTTGGTACCTAATTAACGTCATTCATTATAATTTCAATGCTATTAGTACCGGTAGCTTTAATTATGTATACATTATCAGCTGAGCTGTTAGATTAAAATAATAATCATAATCCTAATAAATCTCTTGTCCTATCTTATAGCCTGTATGACAGTTTTTGTTGATTTATTATGTACAAGACATCGCATGTTATATTATCTATATGTTGCAATTTGTACAATGTATATAGGGAACTTTAACTTTTATGAGAATTTTAGACTTTGTGAAGTATTGATTGATTTAGATTAAAAGATTAACCACGAAATCCATGAAAATTTAATCCCGATGAAAATTAATGATTTTACAGTAATTGATGCCATTAGGGAGTGTCAGTTGTCAGATTTAAGCAACCACCTGCCTAAGTTAGTTTAACTACGAAATCAAATCCCATCAAACACTAATTTTCACCCTTGTATTTATTACCTGAAATGCAAAATACACTCATAAAGGTCCCATCGAAATACCAAAAAATTTTCGTCCCATCGAAATTAAATGAATTTACCTTAGTTTGAAACTATTAATAATTTCACTTTTATGATTATACAGGGGAGGGTATACTTAAAATGAGAGCTCATGTTTATACAGGGGAGGGTATACTTAAAATGAGAGCTCATGTTTATACAGGGGAGGGTATACTTAAAATGAGAGCTCATGTTTATACAGGGGAGGGTATACTTAAAGTGAGAGCTCATGTTTATACAGCGGAGGGTATACTTAAAGTGAGAGCTCATGTTAAGAGATTGTCCAACCTGACAATACAAAGATTCACAAGTATGTAGATGATATATACTAACTTCAAAGCTTTGTCCTATTAACAATACTACTAACTGATAATCGAAGTCATTTAGATCTTGGTGAGCTTATGTAAATATGTATTTATACTAGAAGTAATACCATCTCATGCAGGGATCTTCTACAGGCCGCAATCTCTCAACTGTATGCATCTTATCTCTGATAATTTCACTTTGGACTAGTTATTCAAAAGAACCAATCCATTGAAATAGATCTAGAGTTGTAGACATATTTGTATTTACTAAAGTCTGTGTATATATTTGGATCTTTTACTTACAATGCTGTTTTATTCATCCTCAGACAGTTAAGGTTTTTCTTTCTTATTGAATGCATCTTCAGATAAGGAGTAACTCAGGTACCTGAGGATTGTGTTTGTGTGAAAGATAAAAGGAGACATAAATTTATAATTTCGATTTGCAAATTTTGAACAGAAGTACCTTGGTATGATGAAACAGGTGAAAGTATTTTTTATATCACTGAACATGTTGTACTTGACTCCAGGGTCCCAATCTCATCTCCAATATTGGTATATGTCTTTTAGTTAATTTCCATTAGAGACTGTGTTAAAAATAATTGGCAAAACACAACAGAAAACATTATTCTGAATTTGTTACAGCAAAATATAAAGAGTTTGAACTTAAGATTAATCTCAAATGCAGACTTTCATTTTCGCAAAATCTCAATTTGAGATTAGATTTCTACTTGAGATGTTTCAGCAGATCCAGGCCTGGTACATGCTTGTAATATAAAGAAATCCATGTTCAGTCAGAAGTTCATGGTTTTGGTTGGGAAATTGAAACTTATCTGAGAATAATTATATCTTATGTGATTGCAATTATAGAAATAGAGCATCTTGCCTGAGTGCTTAGTTTAAATGAGTGGGCAAATAATATGACTGGAGATTTTGCCTTTATCTTATAATGATAATGTACGCTGCAATGGTTTCAACCTAAATAAAACCGTACATCTCGCCAAGACTCGGAGTGTGACACCCAGACTTTGTGGCTTGATTGAGACATGGATTGACTTGCGTCCCTTTAGGCAATTGCATATCTATGTACCAGTCTAGGGGTGCTGACCGATATTTCTGGCATTGCTTTATGGCACTCCCAGACTGTACATTTCTAATTTAAAGATAAGTTTTTGTTGACCTTTCGAGATCTGTAATAAAATGATACTAAAATGCTGTAACATTATCATGTATATGTCATTTATTTAATCAAACAAAGAGTTATTTAAATATGTTGTTCTTGACAAATAAACAAGTTGCAAGTGCCAGTGGTATTGTAACGTTTTATTACCCTACTGCATGAAAGTTATTGTCATTTTAACCCAGATTCTAGAGTTGTAAATTAAGATTACAGTGTATGAACATACAGTATTTAAAACATATCGCTGGCTTTAGAACCAGAAGGTCATAACTACAAAATCGATATATTGAGAAAACAAGAGAAAACTGTCTGTAATTTACTCTTTACCTCTAGATGGGAAATCACGTTTTTAAAACTTCATTTTGGTCAACATGACAATTTCAGATTTTCATGAAAATAGGCTCATAAGAAGCGCCTTGTGGAGCAGACTTCAAATATATATGAGTCTTGTAAGGTGGTAAGAGGTAGTTACGGCTTTCTGGTTCTAAGCCATCTATATGCAGGAGGGCTTGTTGCTGTACTGCTGTATCGACTTCTGTATCGTAGCTGATTTATAACAGTCTAACGCTAAGTCCTTCAACTGAGGGCAGACAAAAGCTAGACATTGTTAAATGAATGTTACATTTGATAATCTGATTTAAGAGATATAGTGATTAGAGATATAGAAAGTTAGTGTGACTAATTGCTAGCACTTGCAGATTATTGGATTGTTGGTTTTAAATCAGTATACTGCTTGTCCACCTCTCAAGTTGTTATACATATTATATGATTCGTAAACTAAATTAAACTGAGTCCAGACTCATCAGACTTGAACAGCATAAGCTCAGAGTCTCTGTTTAATGTGGTCAGATTATACTCTACCTCATCGTCCAAACCCACACTTGATTCATTATGTTATGTAGCGTGGGAATCTGACCATTGAAGCTTTTGTGATGAAACAATGATACCAATGAATCATTGTGGCTTGAACATGTTCCATTCTCTGGTAGTGCTTCTCACATGAATCTTGTACATTGGTAATGGTCCATTCTCTAGTAGTATTGGTCTGACGTGAATCACGTCCTTTTGTCTGGAAAAATTGCATAGTATGTCTGATGTGAATCACGTCCCTTTGTCTGGAAAGATTGCATGTGTCACATGGAATTAAGTGTTATTGCGTTACATTAGGATTTAGTGAAGTTAATCTCCTTGATGTATGCATACCATTGGGTGTCAGCGAAATTACTTCAAATCTTTGTTGGCTTATGATTTTGACCATCTCTGGCAGGCTGCATATAGCGGCAGTTAAAGTATGTGCTATCTATGCGGAAAAAAAACCATGGGCAAAATTTGGAATTGGTACGTGGTGACTGGTGAGTATTGTTTCTGTGTAACACGCATTTGGGAGCATGCAGACACAACATAGTCTATGTTAGCATTTTCTCTGTATGAGGAAGTTTTGCTGTGTTTGGGCCTTTGAAGTACGGATTCACCCCCCAGTATGTGCAGTGCGGCACATGTTACCTGTGTGTGTTTGGGCCTTTGAGGTACGGATTCACCCCCAGTATGTGCAGTGAGGTTACTTGTAACCTGCGTGTGTTTGGTCCTTTGAGGTACGGATTCACCCCAGTATGTGCAGTGAGGCAACTTGTAATCTGTGTGTGTTTGGGCCTTTGAGGTACGGATTCACCCCCAGTATGTGCAGTGAGGTAACTTGTTACCTGTGTGTGTTTGGGCCTTCGAGGTACGGATTCACCCCAGTATGTGCAGTGAGGCAATTTGTAACCTGTGTGTGTTTGAGCCTTTGAGGTACGGATTCACCCCTAGTATGTGCAGTGAGGTAACTTGTTACCTGTGTGTGTTTGGGCCTTTGAGGTACGGATTCACCCCCAGTATGTGCAGTGAGGTTACTTGTTACCTGTGTGTGTTTGGGCCTTTGAGGTACGGATTCACCCCCAGTATGTGCAGTGAGGCAACTTGTAATTCTGTGTGTGTTTGGGCCTTTGAGGTACGGATTCACCCCTAGTATGTGCAGTGAGGTTACTTGTTACCTGTGTGTGTTTGGGCCTTTGAGGTACGGATTCACCCCCAGTATGTGCAGTGAGGCAACTTGTAATTCTGTGTGTGTTTGGGCCTTTGAGGTACGGATTCACCCCTAGTATGTGCAGTGAGGTTACTTGTTACCTGTGTGTGTTTGGGCCTTTGAGGTACGGATTCACCCCCAGTATGTGCAGTGAGGTTACTTGTTACCTGTGTGTGTTTGGGCCTTTGAGGTACGGATTCACTCCCAGTATGTGCAGTGAGGTTACTTGTTACCTGTGTGTGTTTGGGCCTTTGAGGTAGGGATTCACTCCCAGTATGTGCAGTGAGGTTACTTGTTACCTGTGTGTGTTTGGGCCTTTGAGGTACGGATTCACCCCAGTATGTGCAGTGAGGTTACTTGTTACCTGTGTGTGTTTGGGCCTTAGAGGTAGGGATTCACTCCCAGTATGTGCAGTGAGGTTACTTGTTACCTGTGTGTGTTTGGGCCTTTGAGGTACGGATTCACCCCAGTATGTGCAGTGAGGTTACTTGTTACCTGTGTGTGTTTGGGCCTTTGAGGTAGGGATTCACTCCCAGTATGTGCAGTGAGGTTACTTGTTACCTGTGTGTGTTTGGACCTTAGAGGTAGGGATTCACTCCCAGTATGTGCAGTGAGGCAACTTGGAATCTGTGTGTGTTTGGACCTTTAAGGTACGGATTCACTCCTAGTATGTGCAGTGAGGCAACTTGTAATCTGTGTGTGTTTGGTCCTTTGAGGTACAGATTCACTCCCAGTTTGTGCAGTGAGGCAACTTGTTACCTGTGTATTTGGTCCTTTGAGGTACGGATTCACTCCCAGTTTGTGCAGTGAGGCAACTTGTAATCTGTGTGTGTTTGGTCCTTTGAGGTACGGATTCACTCCCAGTTTGTGCAGTGAGGCAACTTGTAATCAATGTGTGTTTGGTCCTTTTAGGTACAGATTCACTCCCAGATTGTGCAGTGAGGCAACTTGTTACCTGTGTATTTGGTCCTTTGAGGTACGGATTCACTCCCAGTTTGTGCAGTGAGGCAACTTGTAATCTGTGTGTGTTTGGTCCTTTGAGGTACGGATTCACTCCCAGTTTGTGCAGTGAGGCAACTTGTAATCTGTGTGTGTTTGGTCCTTTGAGGTACGGATTCACTCCCAGTATGTGCAGTGAGGCAACTTGGAACCTGTGTGTTTGGTCCTTTGAGGTACGGATTCACTCCCAGTATGTGCAGTGAGGCAACTTGGAACCTGTGTGTGTTTGGTCCTTTGAGGTACGGATTCACTTCCAGTTTGTGCAGTGAGGCAACTTGGAACCTGTGTGTGTTTGGTCCTTTGAGGTACGGATTCACCCCCAGTATGTGCAGTGAGGCAACTTGGAATCTGTGTGTGTTTGCTCCGTTGAGGTACGGATTCACTCCCAGTATGTGCAGTGAGGCAACTTGGAACCTGTGTGTGTTTGGTCCTTTGAGGTACGAATTCACTCCCAGTATGTGCAGTGAGGCAACTTGGAACCTGTGTGTGTTTGGACCTTTGAGGTAGGGATTCACTCCCAGTATGTGCAGTGAGGCAACTTGTAATTCTGTGTGTGTTTGGACCTTTGAGGTACGGATTCACTCCTAGTATGTGCAGTGAGGCAACTTGTAATCTGTGTGTGTTTGGTCCTTTGAGGTACGGATTCACTCCCAGTATGTGCAGTGAGGCAACTTGTAATCTGTGTGTGTTTGGTCCTTTGAGGTAGGGCTTTATTCCCAGTATGTGCAGTGAGGCAACTTTTAATCTGTGTGTGTTTGGACCTTTGAGGTAGGGATTCACTCCCAGTATGTGCAGTTAGGCAACTTGTAACCTAAGTACACTGTACATTCAGATCATACTCTCTAAGCACATAATTCATTGTAAGAAACGGCTTGCTTTAAAAAAGCTCTTCTTAGCGGATGATGCAAAAAGTACTTGACTAGCGTAGCAAAAGGCAACAAGCGAAACCGAAGGGGTCAGTTGTATAAGCGTATTGCTCGCCTAGCAAAGAGTTAAGAAACAGCTTGCTATCGGCGAACATGTTCCCTGATAGCTTGTCGTTTCCTAGATGTAGTAAAGCGCTACAAAAAGTTTGGTGAACATGTTCCCTGATAGCATGTCATCGCCTAGACGTAGTAAAGCGCTACAAAAAGTTTGGTGAACATGTTCCCTGATAGCATGTCATCGCCTAGACGTAGTAAAGCGCTACAAAAAGTTTGGTGAACATGTTCCCTGATAGCATGTCATCGCCTAGACGTAGTAAAGCGCTACAAAAAGTTTGGTGAACATGTTCAATGATAGCATGTCATCGCCTAGACGTGGTAAAGCGCTACAAAAAGTTTGGTGAACATGTTCAATGATAGCATGTCATCGCCTAGACGTGGTAAAGCGCTGCAAAAAGTTTGGTGAACATGTTCAATGATAGCATGTCATTGCCTAGACGTAGTAAAGCGCTACAAAAAGTTTGGTGAACATGTTCAATGATAGCATGTCATTGCCTAGACGTAGTAAAGCGCTACAAAAAGTTTGGTGAACATGTTCCCTGATAGCATGTCATTGCCTAGACGTAGTAAAGCGCTACAAAAAGTTTGGTGAACATGTTTCCTGATAGCATGTCATCGCCTAGACGTAGTAAAGCGCTGCAAAAAGTTTGGTGAACATGTTCAATGATAGCATGTCATCGCCTAGACGTAGTAAAGCGCTGCAAAAAGTTTGGTGAACATGTTCAATGATAGCATGTCATCGCCTAGACGTAGTAAAGCGCTACAAAAAGTTTGGTGAACATGTTCAATGATAGCATGTCATCGCCTAGACGTAGTAAAGCGCTGCAAAAAGTTTGGTGAACATGTTCAATGATAGCATGTCATCGCCTAGACGTAGTAAAGCGCTACAAAAAGTTTGGTGAACATGTTCAATGATAGCATGTCATCGCCTAGACGTAGTAAAGCGCTACAAAAAGTTTGGTGAACATGTTCAATGATAGCATGTCATCGCCTAGACGTAGTAAAGCGCTACAAAAAGTTTGGTGAACATGTTCAATGATAGCATGTCATCGCCTAGACGTAGTAAAGCGCTACAAAAAGTTTGGTGAACATGTTCAATGATAGCATGTCATCGCCTAGACGTAGTAAAGCGCTACAAAAAGTTTGGTGAACATGTTCAATGATAGCATGTCATCGCCTAGACGTAGTAAAGCGCTACAAAAAGTTTGGTGAACATGTTCAATGATAGCATGTCATCGCCTAGACGTAGTAAAGCGCTACAAAAAGTTTGGTGAACATGTTCAATGATAGCATGTCATCGCCTAGACGTAGTAAAGCGCTACAAAAAGTTTGGTGAACATGTTCAATGATAGCATGTCATCGCCTAGACGTAGTAAAGCGCTACAAAAAGTTTGGTGAACATGTTCAATGATAGCATGTCATCGCCTAGACGTAGTAAAGCGCTACAAAAAGTTTGGTGAACATGTTCAATGATAGCATGTCATCGCCTAGACGTAGTAAAGCGCTACAAAAAGTTTGGTGAACATGTTCAATGATAGCATGTCATCGCCTAGACGTAGTAAAGCGCTACAAAAAGTTTGGTGAACATGTTCAATGATAGCATGTCATCGCCTAGACGTAGTAAAGCGCTACAAAAAGTTTGGTGAACATGTTCAATGATAGCATGTCATCGCCTAGACGTAGTAAAGCGCTGCAAAAAGTTTGGTGAACATGTTCAATGATAGCATGTCATCGCCTAGACGTAGTAAAGCGCTACAAAAAGTTTGGTGAACATGTTCAATGATAGCATGTCATCGCCTAGACGTAGTTAAGCGCTACAAAAAAGAGCTCAATAGCAGCTTGGCTAAGCAACAGGCTCCTGGTTGTGATGAGATGTATGCTTATTATGGTATACTCGTATACAGGATCACGATAACCATATCTGCTGTAGTTACATTAAACACTTTATTGTTGGTATAATATTTTGTTTAGAATCACAGAGATTTTAAAACTTCTACTTCAATACCCAATAGTATAAACTATAAAGCTTCATTGATTTCAGATTTGGCAAGGTCTAGAACATGTAGGGATTACCAATTATATGAACTTGAATAATACAATATAACCTTAAGTAGTTTTGATCTACTGATCAAATATGATAAAATACTGTTACAAAAACCAATTACACGAGTACCTGGTTAGTTGAATGTGTGCTTGGACTAAATTTTTATACTGTATTATTTTTATTGGATAAATAATGTGTTTCAGGTAATTATTTGGTATTTACCTTTCTCTTCTAAATTGTTTACCCTTTCCTCGTTAAAAATTTCTATGGGGGACCAGTTGATCTTTTAATGTTGATTTGACTTCAAATAGAATAAATTGGTTTTGTAATTTATTTGTACAACAAGATTGGTATAGTGTTCAATTAACCGCATGTATGCCATGTAGATTGGCAACATAGAATACAATGTTATTCCATACAGGTAATTTCTTGCTTCTTGTACAAATTGTACTTAATTACAAAATTGTTGAAGAAATGAAATTTTATACTCGTCTTAATTAAAATATTATTTACATTTTAATAGAAAAAGAGATAACAAAATTTTGTTGTATATACACAAGTCATATGGGGCTATTTCTTAAGACCAGGTTTAAGTCCTAGTTCAGTAAAACTTTGATATGAATATATATGATGTGCCTTCATAGCTCAGTGGTTAGTGTGCTATCTGTCTAATCTGGCGATCCAAGTGAAGGCGTTGGCAATCCAGTTGGAGGCGTATATATATATATACATGTCTGCCATATTTCAGTAGAAATAAAGGCTATAATTAATGCTCGACGCGGACCGGGAAAATAGTTTGCAACCTTACTTTTCTAGCTATCTTCTGTATACTAGTACATGGTAACATCATCATATTGCTGAGGCCAAAGAACCTGTTCAATGTTTCAAGGGTGTTTGAGCTAAAACTATACTTCCAAATCAGTATTTATTTGAATCCCTAAATGACTATACAGTAAAACTTTGTTATCTCGAGGAGTAATCAGGACATGAAAACTGCTCCAGATACACAGAGTGCTCGAAATAGCAAAAGGGCATGTATTGATAATACAAGCGGATATACTTTTAAATTGTTCGAGATAGACCAGGTGCTCGTGATATCGATGCTCGTCATAACGAAGTTTTACTGTATATATGTGGCAAACTATTTATAGGTATCTTTCCAGTCATTCTTCACTAACCATTCCAGTCTGTAATTCACTAACCAAGTTTGATATATTATTAAGACATCCATTGAGCAGATGACTTATCTATCTACTTAAATCAACAGGGCCTGTTAAAGTTGCCCAAAAATCAGCTAACAGGAATTCAGGATTCAGAGTTAAAGGGTAGGGCATAACTTTTGAAATGTCTCACCCCCTATGTAGGTAATTGAGCAAGCGAATGGAGCTAGAAGAAAAATTGAATTGTTTATCTAAGCTGCTTGTTCAAAATATTATATTAGCTATGAGGGACTGACCCCCACCTCCCCTTGTAATATAGGTACCCAGTATTTCTCTTGCTTGGATTTCAGTATTTGAAATTTTAATGAGCAATTTTTCAGTATTATCAAAAGTGAAACAAATGTTCATACCAAAATTGCCTAAGCATCAATATCAATCCATACTGTCTACAGAAATATCTACCAAATGTTACTTGAGATTCATGGATGTGTTCGTTTTTAGCTCACCTGAGCACAAAATGCTCAAGGTGAATTATTGTGATCACTCTCCGTCCGTCCTTCTGTCTGTCTGTACGTCCGTCCGTCCACACTTTCAAACGACATCTCCTCTCAAACCATTCGGCAAATTTTGATGAAATTTTGCCAGATTGTACATAGCATTGGGGGATATAGTAATTGCTCAAATTATGGCCCTGGGGTCAAAATTGGCCCCGTCCCAGGGGTCACCGTTTTACATAGACTTATATAGGGAATGACAAAAAAATTCAATGTGTACAAAATGTGTGTACTTTTCTGGTGAATGTCATAAGATATTGTGTTCATATTCATACATAATTGTCTAAGTTTAGAACTTAATAGTTTTTCGAGCCTTTCATATTTCAGTTAACTATTTCAATTTCAGTTCCAATTTTAATCAGCTACATGAAAAACAAATTTGTTGAACCTGAATGCTGAAGTCATTCTGACCTTTGACTTTAATCATTTTGAAATATCATCAATATTACATAAAACAATAATTCATAAAAAGTTAGAAAGGAGAATTTAATTTGCAATCAAAAACCCTCATGTAGTTTTCTGCAAGCAATGTATCCCCTTTAAAAGAATTTTATAGTAATCTGTGATTTGCTTATACGCTGTGATAAATGAAATCTTTCTCTCATTTCAGGTAACAGCGGTATAGTTTAACAAAGGGAGACAACTGTGATAGAAGTAAAAGTATGGCACAGAAGTACTTAATGGCCTTGGATTATGTGGATCTACATGCTAACACTGTGCTGAAGAAACATGCTCAGGTAAAATTTATATAGATTTAACTTTAACAAGGCAATTTAATACTCATCAAGGCAATAATAAATTCATGTCCAGATTTTCATCCAAAAACTTCTTAAAAATTGGGAATGGAGACTGTACATGGGGTGATTTTGACTGATTTCCACTGCTTTATGGATAGTTTTCTCAATGGTGTTTTGTAACTGAAAAAAATGCACTCACTTGCTGGGCTACACATCTAACAATTGATTGTAATATTCGAAAGCATTACTTAAAAAGGTTAGAAAGGGTACGGATTGGCATGATAAAATTGAGAAATTAATTTAGTTTCGCCTAGAAGACTTATATCTATTTGTTACTATCAGTTAGAATGTTCATCATAACCTCATATTCTTTACACTTCATTTATTTAGAGAGTTATTTTGGGGTTTTGGGTTTAGAATGGGAAATATAAAGTTGGATGACAACCAGTTTCAGAATATTGCACTTCAATATAAAAAACAAGTTGTTGGAGATTTTTACATTGTTACCTCATAAGCTTCGTCAAACACCTGCATTAGTTGACAGTGTGAGACAGTCGTCAGCTTTATTTATATGGATTATACTCCTATAGATTTGCTATCAGTTATGAGCTATTTATCGACAAGCCGTTAAAATTTTATTGACATTTGTGGTTCATTATGTTGACAGGAATTGCATGTAGTATTACCCAGTCCTGATTATGAGGTAATGTATGTGCACAGCAGATTATAGTGTTCATATTGTGACAGGTGAATATTGAGGTATCGGGTGCATTCTGTTGTGATGTCTTCATTTTTTGACAGATTAATTCCACAGAAACTTCATACTACCTCTGGTGTTCTTTTCTTTCAACTGTATGATTGGTATTGCTTCACGACACTCGTCCCATTCAATGGGCAAATGCTCAGGGTCACACTATGGAACCAGTCCAACCTCAGCAAACATCACAATATTCATATATTTACAGTTTTTCTTAGAAGTCAGTTTTTAGCTCATATGACATAAAGTGAGAAGCTGAGCCTTTGTAGTCGATCAGTCATCCACTCTTCCATTATATACAACCTATTGTCAACATACTCTAGAAGTTACAATTTTGACCTAATCCTTATGAAACTTGGTCACAATGATCATGCTATAAAATCTAGCTCAAGCTCAAATAAAAAATATACCCTGGTATGCTTGGCATTGGTATCAGTTTTATCTAGTTATTTGTTGTTACCCACTCAACATGTTTACCCATTGCTATCAAAATTGGTACATTTATGACAACACAAGAGCAAATGAAATATTTAGCAATTTAAAGTCTAAGTCTGAGTTTTAGACTTACAACGTTGGTGAATAAGGCTGAAGATCTATCACAGAGTATCATGGGGCTTACTGAGTATAGCTAGATGTAAGCTCCAGTCAGAGGGGAGGGGGTGGGCGGTACTTATTACAGAGTTATTACCATATTGACATTTCTCAGACATTTGATAGACTTATACTGCATGTCTGTCTATTTCTTTCTCATCAATTAAGTTTATTGGCGATTAATTTAGCTCTGTATTGCATTATAGGGGGCAGTAAAAGAATTAAACCTTCAGTCATAAAGCAATGTTTCCTATATTGTATTTTTGCTAATTTCTCAGTATGTGAGATAAGAGGATTTGTTTGTTGAACTACTTAATGTGGGTTCACTTGACTGTCCAGTAGTGTGATAGTAACAATTATGAAAGACTTTATCTTGTTTCCTTATGATTATTTTATCTTTTTTCTCTCCCATTTCAACAATCGATTATTCGCTATCTATCATTATTCGCTATCTATGACCATAAAAAGGTGAAGGATCGGGCGAGTGATGTTGGTTCACAGTGGGCTGTTGTAGCTTTACATGATTGAAGTTATTAGTTGTTAAATATTTGAGAATATTATTGGATTCTGTGATAATATTTGTGTTAAGGGTAGAAATCTTGTTCATTTTGCGAATGTTAGTTTGATAGCTCATGGTCACAGGTATGAATGTTTTTTCTTGAAATTATTGTTTGTATTAATGATTAATATAATGGACATGGTTGTAATTTATCATAGTGGGCGTCCTTATTGATTAATACTCATTAAATTTATAGAAGAAAAACTGTTTTACAATGAAAAGGGCTCGAAAGTTTTAGTCTATGGTTGTTAAGATTTGATGTCTTGTATGATATTTTGTACTGTAGTCGATTCAATCAGTTTTACTTGTGAGGGAACTATCCCAATCGAAAGAATAACATGGAATACTGTTAGCTCAGGTACAGTTAAACCTAGAGTAACATATTTTACCTGATGGTCGAGCTGATTTTTACAACTGTTATTATTTAACTTTGAATGGACTGTAGGAGTTGAATCACAAAGTGTATCTTTGCTCAGGGTTGATATACCACCATTACTGTCCTGGTTTGTTGCAAAATAATTGGCTAACAATTCAAGAGCAAATCTGTCCAACTCAGCGGTCAAAGCAGTCATAAGTATTTTGTTTCTGTAACCAATTTTAACTATACAACCTTG
This sequence comes from Spisula subtruncata, assembly GCA_963678985.1. Classification (NCBI taxonomy): domain Eukaryota; kingdom Metazoa; phylum Mollusca; class Bivalvia; order Venerida; family Mactridae; genus Spisula; species Spisula subtruncata. The sequence goes on from OY787662.1 coordinate 48,290,543, forward strand.
ACACTCTAACTACTATCCAGGCGGGTGAGACAGTTTGGTGCAAAAAACTGTGACCTTTTCCAAAACTATCACCAGGTCATGATCAGTTGTGTTGATATTAGTACTCATACTCATAAGCCGCAGTCTCAGCGTCAATGTTGTGTGATATTCCTGCATACAAATTGATGTAAAACGGCATTCAAATTGATGTAAAACGGCATTCAAATTGATGTAAAACGGCATTCAAATTGATGTAAAACGGCATTCAAATTGATGTAAAACAGCATACAAATTGATGTAAAACAGCATACAAATTGATGTAAAACAGCATACAAATTGATGTAAAAGAGCATACAAATTGATGTAAAACAGCATACAAATTGATGTAAAAACTGCATACAAGTTGATGTAAAATAGCATACAAATTGATGTAAAACAGCATACAAATTGATGTCAAACTGCATACAAATTGATGTCAAACAGTATACAAATTGATGTCAAACAGTATACAAATTGATGTCAAACAGTTAGTGTAGTTGGGCTGTGTGCATAAGTCTGTACATGAGTCTTGATGAAAAACAAATGGATTATTATGACCCAAATGAAAACAAACAATCAAATATTTTTTAAATTACAATATATTAGTGTTAGTTTTTCTGTTGGTTGCCGCTAGGGCTGTCTCCAGAAATCAAAAAGCACCAAGGCAAAACCTTTCTGGTGTCTATTTGCATGATTTTAAGCGTAGTTTTCTTTAAAAAAATGTACATATTTTGGAAATTTCTCAAATTGTCACCGAGGCAAGCACCTCAGCATGGCTACAGGCCTGATTTACCTATGGAGTTCTAGGTATTATCACATTAGGGTCCAAATATCATAAGCAAGTCATATTTTAAAGATAATCGTTGTTCTTGATTCTACCAGCTAAGCTGTAAGGCATTGTTTAATCATAGTATCTGTATAAAGTTAATTGCAGTTATAAGATAATAGTTGCCAATAAAGGAACTATTTATAATTTAATGCTTACTCATGTATACCTAAACCATATCAGATAGGAAATTGCTCCAGGTTGTGATTTAATCTGAATCAATTAAGGCTAATCTAGCTATACTAGTCTCTGGTAATAATAACACTATACACCAATCAGTCTGTAAGTTGTTGAGAATAATCCTTTGGTCAATTTATTTTTATGGATTCATGAGTTATTAACAAAAATATTTTCCCTCTACAATTAATACAATTGTGATGTATATATTATTTTATATATCGCTGGTTTAGAATGAGAAGGCCATAACCATAAAATCAATATTTTGAGAAAACAATAAAAACTGTCTTTACATATGGTAAAACAAGCTTTTTCATCTTCATTTTGGTCAACATGACATGTTCCGATTTTCACGAAAATTGGCTCATAAGAAGTGCCTTATGATGTTGATTTTAAATATGCAATAGTCTTACAAGGTCGTAAGTGGCACTTACGCCTTCTCATTCTAAGCCAGCAATATGTACCAGTAACGCATTATAAATTTTACTGGGAGATATTAATAAACTTTGTGGGCCTGTTTTTTCCTTATAAATAACTTAGATAAGGTTTTATGACAGTAAAGTAACAAATATGTTTACGAAATTAAAATTAATTTTTATCAAATATATTAACAAATTTAAAATGAATTTTAATCAATATTGGAATCAGTATCAATAAAATTATGTAAAAATATAATAAGAATTTTAGGTTCCCTAATTCTTTAAAATTGAGACTCGCTGAATTTTAGGTATTTTAAAAAGAAATTACTCCTCTTTAGGTTTTGAAATATTTCAAAGGGAGATTACTCAAGTTTAGGTTTTGAAATATTTTAAAGGGAGATTACTGCAAAAATAAATTGATAAATGGTGAAGGGGGATAATAAGGTAGTGATTTACATTTCAACTTTTATCTTTAGAAAGTCAAATTCTTGAAATGACAGATTAGCAGATTGGTATAAAATTAGTATTTTTTGTAATGTTGATCAATTTTGTATTTATAAAGTTCTTAATTCCTATACAATATTCTGCTAAATCATACTTTTAGAATTAACTAATTGTGTGTAATATTATTTTGATTCTAGGCCACCGTCACTGATATATATCTAAAAATATTTAATTTTGATAAAGATTAGACCTACAGTGCTCTTCACTGTACAGATTATACTTTATCTTCAATAGTTCTACATAGATAAATGGATTAGATTAACATAACTTTAATTCTTACACACATCGTATAGCAACAGGCCGTTCAGAGTTAAAAATTTGAAAGCCAATATTAAGACAGATTAACGTCAAATGCTTTTTAAAAGGTTTATGATTTAGGTAGTTAGCAATCATATAACGGGTATTTCTCATTTCTATTGAAATGATTCTTTTTTTACTGGATGAGTTATTCGGTACATGAGGTCAATGTTTTCTGTGTAAATGTGTGCTTGTATTGACACATGTGTTCTAATGTTCATTCAAGAACAGGGATTTACTAATCAGAAGTTAACTGCTGGAATATTGAGCGAGTTTCTCTTTTTCTTTTGGACTGGATTATTCACTAATGCTGGAATTATTTATTTACTGTGGTAACTATCATATTTTCTAAAATTATTTATTATTTTATTTGGAACCCTTTAGCTATTATATCAGTCTGAAGGAATTTTGTAAGTTTCCTTGCCTTGGAAATTATACAGGTTATGTTAGAAGTTTTTTTTTTTTGGTTATGTTAGAAGTACTAGAATTGTCAATTTAGGATTGTTATGTACCCTGTTATCTTGGTTGATGCTGCTCTATAGAGGTAGCTTGGTGTTGGTGCTCTAGATATGGTTTGTTTACAAGTCAGTTTGGTCAAGCAACTTCTTCAGGGTTAGGTGTAAGCTCGTCGCTGTGGTGATCTTGCTGAGAGAGGGCAATTTTATCTTCTACCTAACTCTTCATATGGATCATACAGATGACATGGTGTCAACCATCATAGACACTGTTGCAAAGGTGGTTTACAAATTGTGTGCACCACTAAAATTAACAAAGAGAAAGTTCAAACTTTGAACCAGTTTTATCTTAGCACTGTACTTTAATACCCTTATGTTGAATCGGAAAGAGTGTAATTAGCACTTGTTAATAATTAATTTTAAGGCAGCTGGTGAGGTAATGTACACTGGTTGTTTATTTGTCTGAACAAAATATTTGTAACCAATGTAAATGTTACTGGAGTTGATTGGGTTTAAAAAAATCTGTGAAATATGTTCACTTATGTGTTTGATCAAATTTCGTAATCCAGGCATGCTTAAAATTGTTTTGTTATGGTAAACTGCGAAATATTTCGTCTAATATTTTATGTGTTTCTTTTCTATCTTCAATACTTGTAGTTCAATGGTACAGGCCATAGAATTATGTATAAATAACGTGTTTGTGTTTAAAAATGTGGATTTAATGTTTATCCGCCACATTGATATATGGATTAATAATTGGATACTGGGAACCACATCCTATGCTTTATACATAGAGATTGGTTCCTGGCCTGAGTGGTGAAAGTCATATTTGAATATGACTTGAGGAATAATCCACCAGTTAGATGTAGAATTATGTATGGAATGTCTTGAGCAACATTTAACAGTTAAATAAAGGCCCAGGATCAGGAACCCTTGGTATCAAAAAAGATCCAAAAGATTGTGTGTTTTAGATATTTACACCATATTGTTACAGAATTTTAAAGTGATTGTTTGTGGGGTAAGGCTCGATAAGGTCTTGTAGATAATGTATCTGCATTTATTTAGTGAAACAATCTGGTGAAAGACTTTTCTGATGATATTCGGTGCTGTACAAGTTTCAGGGCTTTTTGTATTCTCATTGTGATGGTTGTGGTGATGATGGTGTATTTAGTGGTGGTTTGATATTGGACAAGGGTTAAACATCACTTGTCTGTTACTGTGCACAGAAAATCTAAATTCTGCAAGTAACTGTCAACTCCCCCAGCATTCAATGACATGAACCTAGTCTCCGTAGCTGAGTGGTTCATGTGCTTGGCGTCTATTATGGCAACCCAGGTTCAAATCCGGGTGGAAGCACTATATGCCTGTCATAATTCAGCAGAAACTGACTGACAAAATTAATGAAGGCTATGCTTGGCATTTAAAAAAACAACTTCTACAGCACAATTTTCTTATTTTTGACCCCTTTTGATGAAATCCCATTAAGCTATTTTAAGGGCTCAAAACGTACAAACTCCCAATCAGACACCAATTTTCAGCCTTCGTTATTTTGTTTCATATTTGTTTTTTTCTATCTCACGTAATGTGAGTGTAAAATTGATAAATGCTTTGGACATTTATGAAGGTTTGGTAAACATATCTATCAAAAACCAATTCAATTTATGGCTAGTTATGAATATTAACACAGCTGTAACGAATGTTTACTTTATCAGTTGATTAGTTTTTCATTATCAGAATATCAATGCAGCGAATCTACTTAACATGGGAGGCTCCAAAGCTAGACAATGTATTGTTATTTGATGAAGTTGTCAAAATATTTGCTGAGTATACCCATTGCAAGCATGGAGCTTTGATAACCATTGGATCCATTTGTCTCAATATTATAATGCTTTGTTTATATGCTGGTATGGTAGCCAATTTTCACTAGAACAACTGTATTCATTTCAGATTGCTCAACTTTTTTTATAATTGCTTAAACATTGAGTCATTGTTAGTGTTTATAAGGCTTACAAATCCATAGTGCAACTGTGCCCATGCCAATTTGCCACGAGTTTCAGTCAGAATATGTACTGTATACGTATGTGTTTTACATAGAAAAATGTCTTCTGTAGTCAACGAAGTTGCCATGGAACTGTGTTAAGAGTGGGAGGTCAAAGGTTTGACTAGAGTGGGAGGTCAAAGTTTGACTTGAGTGGGAGGTCAAAGGTTTGACTAGGGTGGGAGGTCAAAGGTTTGACTAGAGTGGGAGGTCAAAGGTTTGACTTGAGTAGGAGATCAAAAGTTTGACTAGGGTGGGAGGTCAAAGGTTTGACTAGAGTGAGAGGTCAAAGGTTTGACTCGAGTGGGAGGTCAAAGGTTTGACTTGGATGAGAGGTCAATGGTTTGACTAGAGTGGGAGGTTAAAGGTTTGACTAGAGTGGGAGGTCACAGGTTTGACTAGAGTGGGAGATCAAAGGTTTTAGTAGAGTGGGAGGTCAAAGGTTTGACTAGAGAGGGAGGTCAATTGTTTGACTAGAGTGGAAGGTCAAAGGTTTGACTAGAGAGGGAGGTCAATTGTTTGACTAGAGTGGAAGGTCAAGGGTTTGACTCCATTAGTTGTCAGCTCTGATGTAACTTGCCAGAGCAGAGATCGCTCCTCCTGGTTGTTTGTTGAAAGCTGCTTGGCAAAGGTTTTTAAGTTAATCCATTGGACCATGTGATTATAATTTACCGTTGAATTTTTTAAAGGGTATTGATTGACAACTGGTGTAGTGTCAATTTAATTAATGTTTGGTTCTTTAACTTTTATTTCATCAGTATGATTTATTTTGCAACTTTTACATTTCAGAAGCGTCCACTTGGTGATATAGAAACAAAGCACAGATATACACCCACACAGCCAGTACTGTCATGTCGTACTGTAGATATTGATGTTAGCGGCACTCGAACATATCGTCCCAAATCTTCCGCAGATATAATCAGTGAACAACATGCTTTAATACACAAAATCTACTCTAAAGCAAGGTAAGTTATGCACCAGTCAATATTTTGCTTACTCTCTTTAATCCCTGGGGTCGGGACACGTAATCACGTAGGAATTCTCGGGTCTTGGAACCGGACCAAAATCTATTCCCTGGGATTCAGAGTCGATAAGGTTGGCCTGTCGGAAAGATATGTGTGCATCCCCGCCATCCCGGTGCGCTCTGGTGCTTAGTGTCGACAAGTGCCCCATTCTCTATAGCCTAGTAGTAGAGAATCTGCTGGCAGTGTTAGTGAACCAGAGGTCGATACCTGAGGCCATACCAAACCAAGAACAAAATTTCAAGGTTACAATATACTAGTAGTTCTGTTGCTAGACATTCGGCATAGTTTAAAAGGAAAACTGGCTTCTCTCATACCCATGTCGGGATAAATAACATCATGAATGAAGTGTCTTGAGTGATGAATATAATTAATTATGTTACAAAACTTATTTCACAATCAACCTTTATTTAAATAGTATCAACAAGCTGCTTAACTCCCTCGGTACTACTTTTTGCAAAAGACATAAGGTGTCGATTGAGAAACTTCTTTCAAAAGGATTTATAATTTGAAATGAAAGCTAACCCAAGATGAAGAGCTGTCAATATGTAATACTCAAAGTGTAATTGCATAAATGCAAACAAGAGATATAATAAATTCTATACTGGATTATAAATAATGGATCTGAATAGAAATTTATACAGAAAGTTGATTTATTATTCATGTGAGTAATGAATTGCATTTTAATTGATATTAAAGTAGCAGTATAAAGTTAACTACACCTGAAGAAATCACTTTTAAAAGAAAATGTTTTAAATGAGTATTGATTTACTTTTGTAATGATTTATTAGCCCTTCATATTGAAATTTTGTTTAGCATGCTTGAAGTTAGCTTGACATGATATGTGTCACAAGTGTTGAGAATTTGTTGTACAATGTCAATCAATGAGTGGTACATGTTAAATTTATCAATTATTAGTCGATCTTAGGTTTTGAGAGATTATGACTTGATCATAGGTTTTGAGACATCATAAATCAATCCTAGGTTTTGAGACATCATAAATCAATCCTAGGTTTTGAGACATCATAAATCAATCCTAGGGTTTGAGACATCATAAATCAATCCTAGGTTTTGAGACATCATAAATCAATCCTAGGTTTTGAGACATCATAAATCAATACTAGGTTTTGAGACATCATAAATCAATCCTAGGTTCAGAAAGTTTTTGAATCAAAGATCAGGCAAGCATTAGTGATCATATATAGCACAATTTGATCTTATGCACAAATAGTGGATTATTTTACATGGAAAATCCTGGCAATGCCAAAGATATGTCCTGATTTTTGTCATTCTGAAATAGTATGAATGTTAACATTTTGTACTCATTAGTCGTGTTTTAATTGTGTATAGTGTTTAAAATGTTGCACAACATTTGAGGCCATGTTTAATGTTCCCAATAAAAATATCCTTATACACAAAGTAAATATGTTAATTCAACAAATGCAAAACTCTTGTAAAATGTAAATGATATTTATACCATTGAATTGCTTTATTATCATTGTTAGACAATGTTTTTAGTTTGTAAGGCCAATTCTATCTCAAGGTGAATTCATCCAAGATTTTTCTTATTGAATGGTTTGCTGGAGAATTAAATTCACATAACTGGTATAAAAATATGATCTGTGTGTTATTTTTGAGATTTAGTTCTGTGCATATCCATTAAAGAAACTTATAACGGCTGTTACAACACTAGGGTTAAAAAGCCATTTATGAAATATGTGATATATATACCGGTGGTACTGACAAAACCATAATACTTTCAAATTAAATTTCATTAGTTTATACTGATTTATTTAAGGTCGATTGTGAAACAAGTTTTCTCAACTTATATTAATCACTCTCGACACCTCATTCCTGATGTTATCCATCGCCACGAGGGTATGAGAGAAGAGAAGCCAGTTTCCCTGATATGCTGAGCGTCAAGCAAGGGAATTTCTGGTACCATTTTTATTTCGTCTTTGGTATGACGCGGCCTGGGATCGAACCCGGGACCTCCCGCACTCGAAGCGAACGCTCAACCATTAGGCTATCGAGGAGGCGGTTAGGGTTAGATTTCATTGGTGCCTGTATGTTAGAAATTTTTGCGGCATGGGTCTTACTTGTCTGAAGCATCAATGCCAGGATTTTAATATTTCAAATTTGAATGTTTCATGCAATTCGTTGTTTTACCTAATAAAAATGGTCAATTTGGATTAAATTAGTTTTTATTGTTTCAGACATGCAGCTACTTATAATACAGGTGGCTACCAACAAAGGTTAACCACTTGAACTCTTGAAATATTGTAACTACTTTGTCTTTAAGCAATGTCCATAGAAGAGTGGAATTACCGTCTATAGATTTTGTCACATTTTCATTACAGAAATATTGCCTCAGCACCACCCAGAAGATCGAAAACGCCGAGAAAATCAAGTGCTAACAATACAAACAGTAAAAACTATGAAAATAATCTCAAATCAGGTGAGTTGTGGATTCTTACGTCTGGCCTTATAGGGATTTTACCTGGGGTTTGAAAAGGCAAAAGTAAGAATCCCCGCCCTTCAACAGTGTTGGGGGGAATGGGGTTTTAATTGACTGATGCATCTACAACTTGGTTAACTCAATGAAAAATGAACAATGAAGTAACATGGTTAGGTAAAAATGTTAGGAAAATATATAGAATCACAAGAAACAAGAATATTTTGGGCGAGCCTAATGATTTGTTATGTATGTATTTACACAGGGTGTGAATGTTTCCAGGGATGGGTTTAAACCATTTATTTGTTAAATCAATTTTTATTATAACAGTTGAATGCATAACTTATAACACCTGGTAACAAATATGTGATTGTGTTTTCAGTTGAAGTTCAAGGTCGTCCTTTGACATCACTTTCTCAACGACCCTCAGAACAAACACATTCTAGATCAAACTCTTCAAATAAACGACCAAAAACTACAGGTATGTGTTTGTCTTTCCATCATAAACTGTAGGTAAATTAACAAATATGGATAAAGTATTCATTTAACTAAACTGGTGTACATCTCACAAATGACTATTGATGGTTTTAAAACATTTGAACAGTCTTTTGATGATTTAAAATTAAATAGGAAAGGTTGGGATAGATGAATCAAAAGGGATGTAAGGCGTTAAGTGAGTAGTTTATTTATTCTTGTCCCATGTTTGTTATAATATCATAATGATCATGAAATATTGTTTTTGATCAGGATTAAATAAACTTGATACATACATGCCAGATCTCCTGCATTATGTGTGAGTCTCCTGCATTTGAGACTCTACTCCTGCATGATCCGAGGCAAATTTATCAAATCTCACACATTTCTTGGAATACTGGTACCTGACATATTTTGTTTAGATGATAAACATGATAATAAATATAAGTTTAAATGGCTTCATGAAGCATGCATGGTATTGTCATACAAGTAAACTAAGTGAAAAATGCATATAAACTTCATTCATTTAAGTTTATACTTTGAGCCATGAAAATCTCCTACATTTTGATGAAATCTCCTGCATTTCCATCGCTAATCTCCTGCAAAGAGGTCTACAAAAGTTGGCATGTATGTTCATACAATATTTGGCAATACAAATAATGCATGCATTATATCCACGACTCAAACAACTTCAACATATGCAAGCCATCTTTCTACCAATTAATATTTAAAAATCCTCGACAGTGTGATAATTCATGTTGTGGATTTTATTGGCTCCAAAATTCTTGCTCAAAAGAGTGTAACAGTTATATACGGCTTATTTTGTATGGCTGATTTGTGTGCCACACACAAAAGGTGTTTTATGTATAGCCTTTAATATGGTGTTGAATATAAAAGATACTTTTGATTAATATTTATTCATTGCACTGGAGTTGATAAACGGTTATGTTTTTTTAAAACAAAATCGTTATGACAAGTCTCTATGCTGATTGATGATTTATATAAAAATATGTATAGTATAAACTACTGTATAAGCCTTCATTATCTATGTTTAATGTAAAGTTCTTGAATGATTTGAGAGAATCCATAATATTATTTTAATAACATTTTGTTTATTAATGTTTGAAACTTTAAAAGCAGTGGTAAGCCTCATTCATGATGTAATTTATGTATTAAATGTTACGTCTTGCATGTGAAGTTGATATTGCATAGGCTTAACATAAAACTTCTAAAATTTGCTTATGTTAAAAATACATTTTACAATATTTTTTCACCAGGATTACCAGTATAATTAATGAATTGATCTAGTGTTGAAAATTGTCTCCATAGGGGATCACATATATGTTTGTATATAATCATCCCTCTGCTAATCTCCTGATAATCCAAATTCAAATATCAATATTTGTGTAACAAGTTTAACTATCGTTGTATGAATTCAAATTAATGACTGACATATTATTTAAAATTAATGTGGACAGGCATTCTGTGCAACTGTAAAACTTTTGAAAAAATAACAGACTCTTACAGGATAGTTATTTTACGTGCTCTGTGCAATTCAAAGGATTGTCGTCAAAAATGGTATAGTTATTTGTTAATAAAAAATAAAATGGCGATCATCAGATCAGCATACTAGTAGACTTGTGTTCAAATCCAATTGGTAGACATTTATTTATAAATTATATATGCAACATTAGGGATATTAGGAACTTTGTTTCAGTTCAGACAGGTATCAGGGTACTGTTTTATCAAAGCATTTACGGAAATCTTAAACTTACGATCAAATTTTAATTCTTTATAATACCTTAACAACTATAAAATGTGGTCAATGGAGATGAAATTCTTATTAAGATTCCGTTAAGGAACTCCTACAAACAATATCTGTCATCAATGTGCAGTTGTTAAAGAATTAAGCTGAATCTAAATTTGAACTTAACTTTAGGATTACCGTAAGTATGTTGATAAAATGGTATCCTGGAGTATGTTGATTCAGTAAATGTTTCACTATATTAAATTTTGCGTCATAGATATATGTCATGTTGCATGTTGATGATCAATTATTGACCAATGGAGAGTTTGCAAGACAGATATTTATAATAATGGTCCTGGATTAAATAAGATACATGGCAGATCATTCTTAATATCTGTCTCTAAGGCTGCGTGTGATATGTGTGCACATTCCAGCTCATCTTTTATATGAAATGTGTCGAGCATATTAAGTAAACTGATGTACTGTCCATGCATTAAGTTATACTAATAGAGGGAACTATCCCACTTGAAAGAAAAGCAAGTGTTACAATTTTCTCAGGTATACCCAGTAAAACTTATTAATGAGTAAACATATTTTACCTGACAGACAAGCTTATGTTTACAACCGTTATCATTTAACTTTGAACAGACTGTATGTAAAGTTTGTGAATTTTGCAGGTTATATCAAAAACAAGACAACGATTCATGACAATTTTATGATAGTTCATGCTGAACGAGATTTGATTGAAACACGACGATCGTATCGAAGTATCACAGATAAAATACACAAGCATTGGGAGCCAGAGAACCACGACTTAAATCAGGGAACGTTCCAACGTGGGAAGAAACCACCAGGTGTACCTAGTGTTGACTCTTGGCTAACATTCAGTGGATCTCAGGCAGATGAATCACAGGGAATAGTGGATGCATTTGCTGGTGAGTACCGTGGACTTATGTTTGTACAGTAATTACGGTTATAGGGACTCAAGTTCCAGTTAAAAGGCCTTAAATTTGTCACCTGTATGTTCACTGTAGAATAAGAGATAGGACTTGAAGGTCACGGTCGTTTTTGAACACTTTGTTTCCCATGTATTCTGTCTGAGATTGTTTAAAGGAATCTTTATTAAGTTATTGTTAAGTCACCCTGAATGACCACCCCCACATATTTATGTTAGTACAGTCTATTTGCAGTAACACAAACATTTGACAAGCTGTATATAATATTCCATTAGCATTCTGCATTCTGTTTAAATAAAACAATAGTGCTTAATGGAACTGTTTACTGCATGTCAATATTTAACGCTGATGTATTGAAAGTGCAAATTCTATGCTCAATTAAGATGTTTTTCATATTCATATATGCAATGACATGTTGTCGCTGTGATCAATGCAAATTTGTGGTTGTGTTAATAATTTATTCTCTCTGAGGCCTGACTATGGTAGTATGTATGAACTTTTTTTTATTTCTAATATGAATAAAAACCAAAAATTAAGATATTTGTTTTGATTCAAAATAATTCTTATTCACTTCAAGAGATTAATTTTCACTAAAGTAATATTTGACATATTTTTCCACATTGATATGATAGACCATGTGCTTGAAACATTTCTGGAAGAATCTGAGGAGAGTTCTGAGGACGAAGGTTGTAATATTATACTTGTTTAAGTTCTGGAGTGTATGTACAGGGTTCCCACATGCAATCAGGGTAACATTTTAGTAAAATTGTCTACTCTATGTCAGACAATGGGGTTAGTATAAAATTTGTTAAAAAATTACAGTAAAACTGCTTTAAGACTTGTTAGAGGGGATTTTATTAAAGACGTTTTCAGCAATTTCTTGTATTAAGAACGCGACATAACTTTCCAAAATAATGGAATTTATTCTAACTTGGTATATGAACACAAAATCATACCAGGTAGGTCACCAAGCTTGACAAGGAGTTCTTTGCCCTTGAAACAAGTGCCTTTTTCCAATTTTGCATATTCAATGGCAGATAACTCCTTAATAAGCCTGATGATTCAAAATTTTCACAATTTTCGCACGTTTCTGTTTCTTAAGTGATACACTGATACAAAGTTTGATCAAATTCTATTATAAGAAAATATTTCCAACATATCATTCAAGTACTGTGAAGGAGAATATTATTTCTGGTGTATTGTGGGAACCTTGATGAAGCCAGGATCTGTAATCTAAAGTTGTAGTACTTTCTGACTGTTTCACCACTAGTGATGCTTTAACATTTCATGTGCTATTTCATTGTGGGATATGGGACGGCTTTCTATTTAATATGCGGTGGACAGGAGGTTGATTATCTGTATACAGTAGTGCTTGTACTCTGGGGGTACCAATACATTGCTTGATGCATGCTAGTTGACCCATTGGTAGACCTGACAACATCCAATTGAAAATTGTTCTTTATATGGGTATTGTCCTATTGCTATTGAAGTGGGCAGGTCAAATGTCAATTCCACAGTGGTCTTGAACACGATTGGTAATTTGGTATTTTGGCTGTCAGTAGGGTAAGACATACTCATTTAACAGACATCAATTCTTAGGCTAGCCTACTGTACTTAAAATCTTTTATTATACATGATGTTAAAACATTGTGGTAGGTTTGGAACATGCGGGAACTCATACCGGTAGATTAATTATTTATTAATTGACACATGCTTTATTCAACTTTGCTCGCCCAAATGGGTTTTCCCAGTGGCGAGGGTTAATAAATCCAACTTTCCTTCCTATTCAAATCGAATGATTTGTTACTGCCTTCATCATACGGTACTTAACCAAGGTTGTCAATTTTTCGTAATTAATCCGAAATTCCGGAGTTACATAATCTGGAAGAGCCATGATTTTTTACCCAAAAAAAGGTTATTTGATGAAAATATCTTGAGAAATGTCAAAGTTATGATCAATTTATTCTGTTTTGAAGGAACTTCTTAATAAAAACTGATTCAAATATGGAAACAATGTGGTTGAAGGGATCTTGTTTGTGATAAATGGTTGACTGCATCTGCTTTTCCTGATTTTAAATTTGGCTCCAGACCTTTTTCTTGGTATTGTGTGAGGCCGAATTTTGGCCTCAAATTCCATTCCCAATTGGTGAAAAAAAATCCCAATTGGTGAAAAAAATCCCAATTGAATTTTTATTTATTTTTTTTACTCCTGAGCGAAAAATGTTTATTACTAAATATAACACGGTATACCAAATTTCTAATTTATTTTGGATTTACCGATGTAGCCTATTGGATGGTATATCGAGTTTGTTTGGTCACAGTACGGTCTGTACTATGCATTGACTGCTCCGGTTCAGTACGGAATGGTACAGAGTCTAACCATCCTCCAATAAAAATGGATATATATCCATGGTTTTAAGATATTTGAAAAGGAAAAAAATCCCAATTTTGCCATTTAACCGCTTATTTTTTTTCCCAATTTGTAAGAATCTGCGACGCAAAATTCCCAAATTTGGCAGAGGCCTTTTTCCCAAAAAGGCCAGAAAAAGGTCTGGGCTCTGTTGACACTCCTGTTAATATACTCACTATTAAGTACATGAGATTGCTGACAAGGGTAAATAACTCAGAATTGCTTATTAGTTTGATATCCTGTCCACCTTTTGTTGATTGTATATAATATGCTGTATGCTAGGTTTCTGGATGTGATCTCTATATAACTGTTGCCAGTGAGTTAGGGTAACTGGGGCTTGTTTTATATATAAAACTATGCAAATATGTAAGACTGACTTGTTTCAAAGAGCAGGTACCTCCATCTTTTGTAGGTTTATTGTGTATTGTTTTATTTCGTACTATAGACCTATAAGGGGTGAAAGGGCAGGACCTGTATGTGTCATTCAGCAACTGCTCTGGCTTAAAATTAACTTATCTGTGCAATTAAAAAGAAAACAGTTCCCAGAGTTTACCTTGCATGAAGAGATTTATACCTCCTCCCCCAGAACTTTGTCAAGGAAATATATGGTTGGTGCATGTGCAGTTGTCTTTGATGTAATAGGATAGTGTCTGACTTTATAAACCTGAAGAACGGCATTTGTCCCAAAATGTGTTGGTCTGACATACATGTTCGGCAAAATCTGATTCAGACTGTCTCAACAGAAATAAATCTGAAAGCCTGACCCCTTATGGTGTTTCATTTGTTAATGCCTGTTACAGTCTTGACATGTTTTTGTGAGGTTTTAATGATTGAGTGTAATACTACTTTACTCTAATTTACATTAAATATTGACGTAGGTTTTATAGATAATGTTTTTATTGATACTGATTTTGATAGTTACACTGATATTAACTGTTTAACACACATATTCTAGTAAGAGACACTGTAATACACAAGTTGTAGTAGTTGATAACCTTACAATCTTTGTATTTTATTATAAATTTGAATTAAATGCAAACGTTGCCAAAAGATAATATTATGTATTGTCAACTTAATGCTGCCATACAGAGTACAGAATAACGTTTGTAGATTATTTATCCTGCCTGAATGTTCCTGCAAAAGACACCTTAAAACCACCATTTATTTAAGGAAAAGGCCTGTGTGTAAAGAAAGGAAGAGAACTTTTTGAATCTGCTTTGGTGTGAGCTCTACAGTACTGTCATATATTTCATTCAACTAGGGGAGGCAACTAGTTTTAAATCAAAGAACTACGAAACACTGGGGATACACTCCAATTGTAACTGAATTTATTGCAGATAGATAGGTTGTTATCTTATAAAGATAATTATCATGGTTCTATTAAAATTGATATTTTCTTCTGAAAAGAGTTTTTGGTTTCTGTACTGATGATTTTTTGTGTCAATTTGTTTTTCTAGAGCTAAAATACTGGTTAGATTATGGTATTTGTCTGTTAGGGTTCTGATGTTTTGATAAATTTATTTCATACTTAGTTATAATTTTAGCTGTTTATTATGATATGTAGTATATGATTTATATATTTACTTGTAGGCCTACTTAAAAAGCAAACAAACTGTAAACAAAATCAAGTGGTCAAATGTTTGTAACATATGTATTCATTGGCTGACTATCAAAAATCATTGCAATGCCAAGATTCTTGTGAATGTATGAGGGTAGAATACTTTAATGCATGGAACATAAACAATGGCACATTTTGTTGATTAACTATATATTGAAATAATAAGTTTACTCTTTCACTCAGGTCATTTATTATAATTATTATTAAAGCTGACAAAAATTTGCTTTGAATCATGTTTTCTCTTTACAAATATCTTCTACATTTATAACAAAAATATTAATGCTTATGAATTCACTGAATAGTCTGATTCTAGCATGTTGGGTTCTTTTTATTTTTTTCTGAAGAAAGTTATTGTGATATTTCTTGAGAAAAAAATCTTTAAAACTTAATTCATTTCTTTACATGCACTAAAATTCATGTGTAGATTTATTTGAACTAAGTATTATGAAAACTGGGGGGAAAATGGATAAAAATCTTGACAGAAATATTTGTGATTATTTTGTTAGCTAATGTTGGTGCATTTTAGCTGCATATTCATGCAGTAATCTGCCTAGATGAAGACAAAAAGCTGAAAGCATGTCATGAGTAGACTAAGCTTTAGATCAGTCAGTTCCACAAACATGTTTGGATGGTCTAGTATTGGAAATCCTCCATAATCTATAGGTTTAAATGTTTACCCTTTTCCTGTTTATTTCTTACCACATGCCAATTTCCAAATGTTTGCCTACACAATTAGATACCACATGAAAATGGACTACAGAGTTTTAGCTCTATTGTATACACTTACGGAAAAGCATATTAAATATGTGTGATCAATTAATTTTCATTGAATGTGTGGATGAGTTTGATCATCAACAGAACTAACCTCCACAAACATTCAACCTACCAAATATGCAACTTGCTGTTCCTTCTTATTTTTCATTGACATATTTGCCAATCATTGAATATACCAGTTTTTTATAAAATAAGAAAAAAAAGTTAAAATCCACAAAAATCAATCTCATTAAAATCAGATTCTAACATTTGCTCCATTGCCTTACACTGTTTGTTCAGCTATTTCAGCGTAAAGTAGTGAAGCATAATAATAGGTCTGATTTTAATGAGAAAAATTAATTGCCCACACAAATCCTGATTGTACTGTGTGCTGACTAAGAGATGAACTAACGTCTATGTACATTACAGATGTTGATGCTGCCGGTGATTATTACAATGTGGAAGGTGGTGTAGGCAGTCGGATAGCTCAACAACTACAAAAAGGTGATAAAATCAGAATTGGTATCAACGGTAATGTCCAGTCTCAGGACCTTAAAGTGAAGAAATGGTTCAAGGAAGACAGCTTTGTGTAAGCATCTCATTTATTTTTAGCTCACCTGTCACCTTATGGTTCAATATCCCCTAAACCTAAAATGCCTTAACTCTTCTTGGGGACTCGCCCATATGGAATATACGGTGGCAAGGATGAATAAAATGATACAAGCATAGTGGTTAGGTACCGGTCATCTGGCCACTTCTGAAGAAACTGATGCTTTTAATTTCGGCTATACTTTATGAAACTTGGTTGCAATGATCATCTCAATGAAATCTAGGTCATGCTTGGTATTATCTTGTCTGAAGTCAAAACTTGGTCACAATGTCAAATCTGATTGGTATTTAGGGAAAACTTCCATGAAAAACTTGAAAGTCATAATGTCAATTGTTCCTCTGCATGTGGAGAAGTTGCTGGTTTCTTGTGGATAGGGTTAGTTAGTAGTTGTTAAACTATATCCAAGATTAACTGTAAGTGGTTAAGTGAATCAATGGCAGTATATGATTTAAATGTGTAACAAAGGCTTCAATATTATCAGTTCCTGTATAAATAATTATAATTCTAGTTAACTTGAATTTGTTTTATTTTCCTTACAGAAGTGCGAGCGTGAACGATAATGAAGAAGGTAAAGAAAATATGGCAAGAAATGATAATATGATTATACCACTATCATGGGATGACCAGGTACAAGCATCGGAAGCCAAGGTGCTTACACCACGTGGTCCACCAGTAGATAAAGCTAACTATGTGAGTATAATATAACGGGCATGTAATTACCTGTACACCAGTATCGGGCTGAATCCTGCAATATTTCAGCAGAAAGCTGACTGGCAAATACTAGTAATGGCTATGCTCGGCCTTTTAAAGAATCCACATGATCCTGACCAAAACAATAAATTCACGAGATGCAGTTTGTCTACTTGACATGCTCGTATAACAATTATAAACATTTCTTGGTGTTTCTATACTAAATAGCCTTGAGCTATACGATTTTATAAAAACAACCCAGAAATTAAGATCTTTCTCAGAAAAGATCTACCGAGTTAGAGATTTATTACTTCTTGTGAGTAGTGATCCCAAAACTGTCAGATTCCAATATTAGATACTGTAAAATCATTTAATTCAATGGGACGAAATTTCGCCGTTTTTATAAAAAAGACCATTTTGATGGGACGTTAATTCGTGGATTTTGCATTTCAGGTAATAAATGCATGAGGCAAAATTATTGTTTGATGGGATTTAATTTCTTGGTGAAGCTTGTTGAAGCTTAACCACCAAGTCCACGAAATTTAATCTCTCATGAAAATTAATGATTTTACAGTATTTGAAAAATTTTATTCTATATATTTCAGAATGTGAATACGACACGACCGGTTGTCTTCACCAAGTTTCTACCAAATGAAGGTTCAGCTTCCGTGTCTTCTTCCATGGGAAAGAAAGAAGGTTTTCGTGTCAAGCAGAGAAAGAAAACGAAGCCATGTATCGATGGTAAGGAACGAAGTAATAAAGTGACCATCGTCACGATTGATTCAAAGTCTGAAGAAGAAGAAAAGAAGATAGAAAGTCTGACAGTCGATGAAGTTATCAAACAGAGTTTTGATGGTCAGATTTTAGAAAAACAGAACATTGGTCATGATGACATTGAGAAACATTCTGTGACGTTTAGCTTAGGTGAGCAAGATAGCCACAGTATGCAGGATGGTTATTTAAATGCTAGTAAAGTTAGTTTTTCTGAACTTAACGGAAACAGTGATAAAAGACATCCCAAAGTTAAGCCCTCACAGCCAACATTTAGCACAAAACATAAAGAAGTGGATTTAGATATTATCGGAACTCTGTCTGTGCCAAATGGTCAAAGACCATTGTCAAGTGAGTCGGTGGATATGGCACCTAGTTATTATAGTGCAAAATCTCCGTATACCGGTGTACCGAGATCTAATCAAGCCCGTGCAGGAAGTGCCCGCAGTATGAGGAGCAGTTTGAAATCGGGAAAATCTGGGCAGCAGAAATCGCTGGGCTCCGGTTCTGTTGTTAGTATGCCTGGGTACCGATCTAACCCTAATGAAGCAGAATATATTCAAATTGCTACTCCAGTTAAGAATCCATATCCTTCAACGCAGAAAAAATCCCGAGAATCTGACTTCTCATCACAGAGCGAAGGATCAAGGGGTCACATGGGCTTTACGGCATCAGGAATCCGAGAACCCGTTCCGTCTCCGGAATTAGAACAAAATGAGAGTATAAACGAAACTCACCATCCCATGACCCCGGCTGTAGAAATCAAGACAGTCAATAAAATGTCGGCTCCAGCTCTGTCTATCAGCATACCTACAGCAGATTTTACAGACTCTGCGCTAAATTCACCAACTCGTATACCAGCTGTTGAGTCGTCACCACAAATGAGACGTGCCAAAGATATGCGTGATGAGCAGATTGATCAGATAACGTCATTGCTCGTTGATGCAATCATTGGTCCGAACGAGACAAACGGACAGGCATGATTGAATGTCATGTGTACTTCTCTTACCTGTGACGTCTCTCTATGATACACCAGTATGCATTTAGTACCTACCACAATATATCTCGTCTGTTGATTGAGCATGCTTCCAGAATATCATGATGAGTTCATCATTTCTCATATTTTCTTCACTATCACTGCAATAGTATACCCAGGATAGCCTCACCCAGGATAGCCTCACCCAGGATAGTCTGAACTACGGACACAATTAGTATGAATGATAACACAGTGCCCTAGATTAATCCTTTATGCATGATTGTCATCGTTGCCTCCGTAGTGTAGTAGTTAGCGTACTTGCCGCCTAATCGGGGGACTTGGTTTCAAATCTGGATGGAGACACTCAAATGCCTGCCATATTTCAAGCAGAATGCTAACTGACAGATAAAGGCTATGCTTGACATTTAGGAATACAATTAACCATACATGTTTACTTAATTAATTGGTTGATGATGTATGTTGAACACCTACTGTACGTTGCCATCAGTTAGCTAATGAGATTCATAATAGTAATAATAGTAAAGACTTTATTTAAAGAGGCAACACAGTTAAGTATACCCAGTCTTCCCTGTGAACCTCACAGCCTCATGTTTCTGGGCACATTATATATCCTGCCTGCTTATACCATTGATTACAAATGGCATGAACTAAACAGTCATTTTGTACTAAGGATCGTAAATCTATGCATTTATTTGTCATATAGGTCAAACACATATCTGGACTTTCTTAATGTATATTTTAGATTTTTACACTTTCACTAAACACTGTTTATAAAATCAATACATTGTGGTCCATCCATTTTCATGTTATATCTGTTAAACTGCCATCAAGGAAGTGAATTTTTCTTTGATAGTTATTTTGTGTTTTTATTACTTTTTAACCATCTTTACCACAACCATTGTTAGCCATGACATCATGATCTCCTGCGTTTGGTGGAATCATTCCGGAACATTTTATGTTCATTGCTTTCTTCCATTTTCCGCTTGTGATAGCAACTTTTATGGTTGTCTTCCTCTAAAACCATTCGTATTTGTTCTTACTGTGTTACTTCAAAGATAATTGAAGAGCATCAAAGGGAGATAATTTGTCTTTGTTTGAAAAGTAGTCATTGGAGATAATTTTCGTTTGTTTGAAAAGTAGTCAAGAGGGATAATTTTACTTCGTAGATAGGCAGCTTTTGTTATTTGATATGATGCCAAACCTCTAAATTATATTTTACAATTCATTTCGTCTGGCTTTTTTGGCTTGATCATGTTGATATTGAATATAATTTACCAAGTTATTAAAGAGTTTGAATAATTTGGAGAACAAGATTTGCTCTTATACAAATGAATATAAGTATGCATATAATTCTCATTAAAAAAATATGGTACATTTGAGGATTAATTTTGAAGATATAATTATATAATGTTGATTTTACTCATTCTAAAACTGTTAAGATAAATAAGTCTGTTACATCTGTCACAGTCTGAACCTATTTACTAAAGGGAAGAAACTTGTGTACGCAGCCCGCTAGCTCAGTCCGTAGAGCATTCACTCTGTAAGCGAATGGTCCCGGGTTCAAGCCCCGGTCTGGTTGCACATTTTTCTTTCCGTGTTACAATTCCATAATACCATCAATTCCATCAATACATTTTAACCAGCTTTTATTTATTGTTTAATTGTTAAGTATACATGTATGTGATTTAGTTATATGGATGAATTGTCTGTTATTGTGTATATGTGACAGTATTCTGTGATACCTAGTATATAGGAAGTGTCTGTGTGTCTACAAAATGGCAAGTTTATGTACCAGTATGTATGTTAATGTATTATTTTTTGTATATCTGTATTAACCTGGTCAATCAGTGAAATGCTTGGATATGCTTGGTATGGGGTTGGGGGGAACAAGGGGTTTTATGATATCTTATACAGGAATTCATATTTATACTGGTTTATCAAGGCTAATAGGCTGAACAGGAAAATGTCTTTAAGGAAAATAGCGGGGTGAACCCTTCTCAGAAAAAGATACAAGTCATGTAGTTTAACCCATCCAGGAGAAAACATTCTATGCATAACATGGATGGTATTCATTGATGGTTAGATAAGGATGAAAGAGAAATAAACAAGAAAGAATATATTATGTTAGGACATATTCCATTAACAGTATATTTGTATTCAGTGTTGCTTTGTTACTAGTATGCATCATCGTCATCCGTTTAACACATGTTATACATGTAGTTAGTACATTGTTAATTCTATTTGTTTTGTGTCAAAGTTCATCTGAACATATCATGTAATTTTATGCCAATTCAAAGAAATTGATGAGGGGATGATATAGTAATATGTAACTCCTGCCATGTCTGGGTTTCATTACGTGCAAAAATTGATTTCTGTACAGTTACTAAAAAGGCAATTTTTGATGGATATATCGCTGGCTTAGAATGAGTAAGTACAAAATAAATATTTTGAGAAAACAAGAAAAAACTGTTTAAAAATTACTCTTTAATATTAAATTACTCTTTAATATTCATGGTAAAGCAAGTTGTTTTAACTTTAATTTGGTAAGTAGTACTTACAACCTTCTCAGTCTAAGCCAGCGATGTGCTCAAGGTTGATAAAGTATTGGTAGAATTAAATTTTTTGTACAATCATCAAGTTTCCGATGAGTTCATAGGCAGCCATTTATTTATTATAATTACAAACTGTACTTTGTATATCGATGGACACCAAATTGTGCTTGGCTTTCTACTGCTTAAATACTTACTTTCTTTTGTCGTTTGTCTTTTATGATTTAAATTTGTGTCCACAGCTAATATGTACACACTTGTTATGTTTGTGCCAATTATTTGAGAACATTACTGGTGCATATTTGTATACCATATATTTGTCTGTGATACTGCATTTGCTTTGTATATCTGTTTTATTATTGGCTCTCCTTGTCCAATGTTTTATTTTGTAACACTGTTGTCATCATAAAATAAATATTTTGTGATATTGTCAAACTTGAGTTACTTCCCTTTACACCATCATCATTACGGAGACAATCCGGTGCCAGTTGTCTTACCAAAATGCTGCCGAGTACCTTTATTCAGTTATCTCCCGTTCAATTAAGTAAAAATTGGATTACCTCCTGAGGAAAGTGCTATGTAATGCTTTACTTAGGCAACTTACACCTGGAGTGGCGCATATTTAGCAGAAATAAATAAACCCATCACATCTTTGGTCTTAAATAACAACATATGCAATACAATGGACATAAATCCATTCAACACATGTGGCCATAAGGACTCTACACGCTATAAGCACGACTACACACCCTCAAAATGAGGTACAAAATGAAAGAAAAAAAACACACTGAAATAACAGGCTGTTGTAAAAAATGATAATGAATCTGCAATAAAGAATAATAATGATGTGTAATTGTCGAACAGGTGGGACTACTCAGTGATATGCAATTGTGAGGTCTATTGATCCTAGTCAAACTGCATGTAAAGACCACTCATGGTAACAGCAGAAGTAGTAGTTGTTGACAGGACAGGTAGTCTCCCTTGGCAGGTCAAATATGAGTGAAAATGTTGACAGGACTGGTAGTCTCCCTTGGCAGGTCAAATATGAGTGAAAATGTTGACAGGACTGGTAGTCTCCCTTGGCAGGTCAAATATGAGTGAACATGTTGACAGGACTGGTAGTCTCCCTTGGCATGTCAAATATGACTGTAAATGTTCTTATAGGAGACCAAGTTGTGGTAAATAGAAGCAGGTTATGTAAATTAGTGATACTTGCGCCCAGGTGATCTTTAACGCAATTTTGATAGTAGAGTTGTTGGACAGATGTTGATTCTCTTGGGAACTACGCTAAAGAGGACTGGTGTTTTTGTGTGTTTAATGCGCCATGCATATTGAAGCCCATTTGTTTACACTTGTGTAATTTCAAGGGCATGCTATTTACACTCAAAATATTCACAATAAAACAAGTAGAGTATATATATTTATTTGCCGGTCATTGGTTCAACAGGTGGACATGTCAATCTTGGACAGCATTCTGGGTATGCCAATGTCTGGTCTATGGTTTCCTCGTAACAACCAATGACTGGTGTGATAGCATCACATCTATAAATGATAAATACATGATAGGTTAAACTGGTCGTCATGTAGCCGACTGTGGAAGAACATGCTAGGTATATCTGGAAAACTAATTCGGTAGCTTCTCCACACCATATATAACAAAAACAATGTCACAAAACAGTAATAATGGAAATACGTTCGCAATAAGTTAATGCATACAGAAAGATAATAACGAATCGACAACACTCTACATAAAGAGCAGAGCATGAAAGCTCACTGATTGGGATATGTGACACAAGAAAATGATGCCAAACAGAGATCGGAATATACTGAACATTGTAAGTTTTCAACAGTAAGGGTGCCTGAAATCTGACAAGACTAATATCCTTTTACAGATTGCTACAGCTACAACTAATCTTAACGCGATGACTTGTAGCATCTATTTGACGGATCCAAAACACCATTTAAATATAGTTTTGTCAAGGATTAGTGTACAGTATAACGTTTGCAAGATGCGCTTGAGCTTTCAGATACTTACGTCAGTACGGTATATTTAATGTTTGCAAGATGCCCTTGTGCTTTTTATATTTTTGTTATGACAACACATCGTGCTGCTGTAGTTATAGTTTATTATAATGCCATACTTATTAAATACTTTTAGTACTCCCATACTACTGAAAAGAAAATCCAAGAAAGTTCTAAAGTGGAGAAAATTGACGTTTGAAAGCATTATGTGCCAAAGAACAGCATTAATTAAATGCACTCCTCCCTGTGAGGAGTTGCTATGGTACCTACCCGGAACATCCGTAGCCAGAATGATCACAGTAACATTCGGAACATGAATCCATTGGGTTTACCCATCTTTCACCAGCCCCTTTGTTGTCTGGACATGCTCCTAAAATACAAAATGTTCACATGCATTGGCATTCCAGTTACAGATAAACATACTGGCAGCAACTCACGTGGCTTAAATAACTTTGAAATCGTTTTCTGTATGTTGTTTTTATAAGTCTCGAGATACAAATCTGCATACATGATTTAACTAGCACGTGCATTGAAGTGATGATGGGCATACAGACGCACTGGCAATCGTCGTTCGTTTACGATATTTCTAAATGTTAGATCTTATCAACGTGTCCAACGTATTCGTAATCAACTATTGGCGATCCCTGATAATTGTGTTCATTCGAAAATGCGTGTCGGTGTTGTTTTCCGTTGTATTAATGCATAGATCTACATGTACTTTCATTATCATATTTATTAACTCTGAATTGTAACAAAAAATGGAAATGAGCAAATCAAAAGACTAGTTAAAGTAGTTTACAAATTGTAAATATTGGTAATAGATTGCAATGCCCCTTTAGACGAACATGTTTGGCAAAGGACAGTCGTTAAAATACCGAAAGTACTAATTACTTACAAGTACAAAATCATATACATGTACCTATTGCCACGTGATCAGACTATATAAAATATGATCGCAAAAGTTTGAAAAAATCATTATATGGAAGATAAAGTTTGTTCCAATCGCATTTCAGCAATAATTTGTTATTTAGATCAAACTTACCATGGTGGTACTCGTTTTTTGCTGCTGCGATGGCAACAAGAGCCAATAAGATGAAAACCTTCATTTTGATGTGTTGCTTGCGTCTTTGTTCCAATTAAACTAACAGAAAGGAAAAGTTCTATCAGAAATTGTGTGATATAAACTCGCTGGGCTAGATAACGTGGGAATGGTCATGTTGGCTCACTGATAAGACAAAGCAATTATGTCTCGACTATATTAGGTCAGACTGGTACGTTATAATGCTGATAAGACAGGATTTGTCATAGACAATTTAACGTACTGCATAGCTCTAGTAATTACTAATTAGTTTATGGGTCACGGTTAGAACTTTTCAACTAATAGGTGATAGGGTTCATGAGTTACCGTATGGCTCCGTTGGTAGAACATTCGCTCCGTTACGTAGTAAGCGGAGGGTCCCGGTTTCTAGCTCCAGTCAGACGGCATCTAGCCAATTCCAAATTCGAATTTCAAAAACTCACAAAAACTCACGGTTACTTAATGCAGACATTATGTTCTAAAGCAGTAGAAAGTGTGAACTTGTCATTATAATATGGGTTATTACTATAAATTATTTAGTCATGCGAATTTCAAGATTTTCACACTGTTGTGTGAGATTGGAATCGAATTTGAGATTTGCCTTGTTTTAAGTGTTCTAAAGTAGAAGTTATAAACTTCGTGTAACCTAACGAGTATAAGACCCATACATATTTGAAATCTACATTACAGGGCCCATCGTATGAACACATTTTTTTTAAGTTAGAAAGAAGTCTATGTGCTGACTTAACAGAAGAAGAATACGTGTGTTTCCATTAAATAAAGAATAGGTTTGGACAACGTTTTCTTGTTTTCTCAAATTGATGGTAAATTTGCACTTACGACCATATTCTTTGCAAGAAGCGAATAATTCATATCAATTCAAACATATGAAAAGGAGAAAACAAAACAACTTCAACATAAGTTTATCAAGACGACTACAATGTATGAGATTCGTACAAATCTGACATTACGAAACATGTAATGCAACGTAGCAATTACAACAAGATTGCAAGGTGTTGCCATCGTGCCAAAGCTTTGTAATTTTTGTAATTCATCCTATGACATGTTGTTGTCGTTTATTTTTGGTCAACATGCTTTGACATTTTGAATTCATAAACAAAATATGCAACAATAATTTCCTGTATAAAAGTAAACACTCACAATGTACACGTATATTTATTTAAACAATCGTTTAATCATTATGTTTAAATACTGGTAATCCGGGCACTTAAATACCGCATAGTAACAATACCCAATAAATAGCCAGGTATCAAATATTATACAAATTAATTACTAATATAAGCAATCTTTTGAGTAAACAAAAACGAGATACATGTATTTATGATGAGTATGCTTATAATACTGACTAACATATCAACAATATTTCAACAATATTTGTGAAATATTGTTCAGGTAGGATAATCTGTATCGAAGATTGATGGGCATTCTGTTTTTGCGTCAAGCTTTTACTTTTTATGATAAAGAGATGCAGACGATACGTCGTTGTCCTTGTCAGTGCACATCATGGATTTATCTTCTGCTTGTGTTTGTTGGTAAGCTATGGATGAATTTTGTTTCTCTTTTTTATTTATTTTTAAATACAATGCACAAATTGATGACGATAGGGATATTGCATCTCGCACTGTTTTTATACATTGTAGTATCATTTTACAATTATCTACAAATGTATTTCCCATATTTCCATGATGAGCGTGTTAAACGAATTTAGAACAAAGCAAAAGTGCAATAGCACCATCGGTCGATTTCTGTCACGAACTCGAAACATAAGTTACATAATAAGCGTAAACAAGTGCATGTTCTGTAAGACCGATGACCAATAAACGTAATAATTGTGACAATAATTACATACATAATTTGGTCACTCAACATTTTCCATGCGTTTTAGATACTAACGGTTATTACATCTACGTTGTAATTTGAAAGATATTTAACTTAATTTAACTCAGTCAGACCCCTGGATGTCCAAATATGCATTTTTAGAAAATGCAAGGAACCAAGTTGTACCTGTAGATTAATGAACATAGTTTTGTGGAATAAACATACATAATTTTACTCAGGAATGTATACAAATTGATAATATTTTATTATAACAGCATGTCCATCCGTCTGTCTGTCAGTTATGATACGTCAGCAGCCGACCAACATGACGGTACTAGAAGGAAGCGAGGCCAAGTTCCACTGTGACGTCATAGAACAACGTACGACCGATCTTGTTTTCTGGAAGAAGGTAAGTAGGTGGTGGCGGCACAAAGGTCGACCAATAAAATAATCGGGCGGTCAGGCAAATATGTGACTATGTCGTACAACTACACCAAATAAATATGATCGAGTCCATTCAAATAACTTTAAAACAACAAAATTATATCGCATTCATGTAATTATATGATAGTGTGTTCTCCAGTAACCCAACAATCCCTGTATAGGGCAATACATGAACATGTATGCCCCGTATTGCATTTCTTTCGAAAATCTGGTGAAAGCGTTCGTCCTATGACTACCATATGTTGTTTTTACTGCACCAGGTAACTTGTTTACAATTGTGGACAATGACGTTATTCAAGTAGATTGACATCAAATTATTTACGACATACTATAGTACCATTACGTATCTCATTGGGAAAATGGCATTACTACTTCTAGTCAATCAGTACATTATCTACTCATTTGTTTAGACAGAACTTGATATCAGAAGGTCAACATGTATCTTCTTGACAATTGTACAACACCTATCTTAGACAAATATCGTCTTCCGAAGTACAGCTATGTTAAGTAACTATATAGTCCGTCCTTCAGAATTATGTACTTCATGGCGGGGACATTGAACTGTGTACTAGTATTTAGTAATTGTGATCCGTGTGTTTTTATAGCCTGTGCTCAGACGAGTGCTTCCTTCCCTTCCCGATGTTTCATTCTTTGGTCAATGAAAACATGTTTTACAATGGCAAGACCAATATCCACTATCAAATTAGCTTTTCTCCACTACCACTGCCAGCCCACCAATGAACATAATTATATACCTTTAGTATTATTTACATGTATTTACAATGTCTCGTCATCAGGTAACGAAGGACGACTTTGCCACAGTTCTATCTTACAATGGAAAAAGCACCAATGGATCCAAGTATTCAGTGGATAGCCGTTATACACTAACCATCCGACATGTAACAGTTGATGATGAGGCTTGGTACGAATGTCAGGCAGGAGTAGACAGGTCACGTGCTATGCTTACAGTCAATGGTACTTCCGTTTCTCATGCTGGAACATTGGTCAACAATGTACACAAACATGAATCATGTGTCATACAGATAATAATGCCGAGCATTGCTTTATTTGTTTATTTCTACTGAGATTTGAACCCCGGACGCCAGATTAGCCGACAAGCGCACTAACCACTGAGCTACGGAGGCACTAATAATAAACCAGACTAGTACTTGTCTGAACAAGAAAGTATAGATTATTTCATAATACGGTTTGAAAGGTGTGTATCATCTCCCCCAACAGCGATGACCAAAGTGTACTTTGTGCAATAAATACTTTATATTCAGACGATAGAAAAGGTTCAGGCAGAAAAAACATTCTTTCTTGGGCATGCAATAATATTACAGTTGTATTCAGACCAGTGTATCGGTATGGAGTCCATCAAATTACAATTATCTTTCTACATGTAATAGCATGATCCATTGACTAAGAACAAAATATAATTGTTATCCATGTATAAGGTATACATGTAGTCTTTGTCACTTATTACTGCTTTTGATGATGTTCTGTTGTACGGGCATAGTGCATTTTAGTTAGCCTTGTGACATTCGCGATTTGCACATAGGGTCGAAGCTTTGGATACTATTTTATTCCTTGCTACGAACCAACGAAGCCTTGCATACCGTGCCATTCCCTCCGCTGTTCAGAGCATGCATATCATTTCATTCATCGGTGTCATTGTATATAATCTAGAGTCATGCACCTTCACAACACTCTTCTTAGCCCACCAAAATAATCGAGGATTGCCTGCAAGACTGTCATATGTCCTTTTTTAATATCAAATTACGATCGTCTTGCATGCAACTCTCGCGAATGACAAATGAGTTGTGCAAATCCTTTATTTCAGTTATGATGACCAACATGTCACTGGTATGGCAAGACGAACCACCATTTACCAGCCAAACATTGGTCAACTTGACGTGTATGGTCATACACAGTAGACCACCAGCAGACATCACGTGGTATCATGGTGTTACAGAAATGACTGGTCTTGGTTCTACTTGTAAAAAGACTTCAGATGAAGATGGTAATATAAATATAGCTCTAGTTCCGTCAGATTAAAACAAATGAAGGATTAACCACATATACCCGTATTTCTGTTTTATTTGAAAGAAAAGTTTAAAAAATGTTTGGTACTTGTACCAAAACATTGCAAACATGTACACCATACACCCAACCGTCGATTGCAGATTATTACATGGTGGCGAAGGTTTCAATAATTTATATTGAACCCCCTCCAGCATTTCGGACATATTGGATTCTATGTTTTCATGAAAATAGCAGCAAAAAAAGCTTTTAAAGTAGAAGGTCAATGGAAATAAATTCTACAAATGCTCTTCTGAGAGAGCACTTTGTTAATACTGAACTGATACAACATTTCGGTTTATGAACTAATCAGTCTGTCTTTTATGTGTCAGGTTTTGGAGATACTAGAAGCACTGTGACAGTATTGGTAGGGGTAGCAGACGATGTTCAACCATATCAATGTGTGGCTTCTCTTCCAAATAGTGGAGCAAAAAGAACTGAAATTGCATTTGCAACAATGGCTCAAAGTTATACCAGCTCGTGTAAGTAATCATCTTCTTTTCGATGTTCATCACACTAATGTCTATGTATATTGTGTGCCATTGTTGTGTGTGATGTAAGACAAACACAAATGCATTTAAGCATGTACAAAACTTTGAATATCATACTTACATTCTATAAGAAGACTATGTGTCGCTTTGTTTTCATCACTGTCTCTTTTCAATGTGCTTGTCTATATGGTAGTCTTTGTCACTCGAGAACTTGGTAATGTTATGAAAATTGTAACTATGTGTATCGTGCTGTTTGGTTTTTCTTCTAAGGTTCATAACGTGTTCATGTTTGCTCTTATGTTTCTGCAGAATTATCCCATTACTTAATGCGTGTATACAAAGCATTGTATACCATATATTTCCCTGTTGAGCACTTACAACGGTTTGGCACCTTAGCATTTATTGTTGCTCCCCTACGACGGTTTGCCACCTTAGCATTCATTGTTGCTCACCTACGACGGTTTGGCACCTTAGCACTCATTGTTGCTCACCTACTTAGCATTCATTGTTGCTCACTTACGACGGTTTGCCACCTTAACATTCATTGCTGCTCACCTACGAAGGTTTGCCACCGTTTCATTTTTTGCCGTGTGCATCACAGGAATATGGCGTCTGTGGTGTGCAAACAAAGCCTTAGATATCGTTTCATTTTTTGCCGTGTGCATCACAGGAATATGGCGTCTGTGGTGTGCAAACAAAGCCTTAGATATCATTTCACCTATTTCTGTGCAGCAAGAGATAGCATCGGGCATCATTTACTTTACTGTACCAACAAAGTTTGGTGTATCAATTCACACAACGACAGGCAAGTGAAGCATTGGATATTACATCACTTCATGCTTTGTACCTTTGGATTTCTTACATGGAACATTGGGTACCATTCCATTATATGATGGATATCGTTTCATTTTGTCAATTGTTGTTCATCTTAAGAATCATATATGGAGCATTTGACGTCATGCTCATTCATTTTTTTGGCAATCAAAGGTCAATATACACCAAACATCAAACCAATAAAACCCCTTTGTCACTTCAAGTTAGGTATAATTATGTAACTGCTTCATGGAAATTCGCATGTGAAGTTTGAGATTCTTCTGGAAGTAGCTTCAGGGCACACTACTATACTGATTTGTGGTTTAAATAAAACATGAACTATAATCATTGTGTGGTAAAGGTTTAATCATATGTATGGTGTATGAAACAAATATAATTCAAGAAAGAAAACAATAATAATCAACACAACACAATCTTGCATATTTTGATACTAACAATTGAGCATTCTGGATATCACAGACTGGGCTCAGAACTTCAGATACATATATGTTAAAATGTTCTAAATTTACAAATGAATAAACATTTGAGGCGCCACTGTACCTGTGAACTAACTAACATTCCATGCACGACAAAATTTACAAAGGTTTGGACATTGAGACAGACAAAGGCTGCAAAGTTGAAAACCTAAATCTATTTGACCAGAACCAGCTGTTTGAATGGAATATGTTAGGGTGCATGGTACATAAACTGTAAAAACAAGATATACAGAGAAGCCTGAGAAAACTAGAATCAGAACTGTCTTATTTGTGACAATGTTTAAGTATACATGTAGAGTACAAAAAAGAAATGAGGAAATCGGACAGTGAAGGCAGCACTCAACTTAACCAGCCGAGCCCAGAAAACAGTAACAATACAACACAACTACATGGAGCATGTGTGAAAACATGTGTGCAAACTGGAAAGTATAAAATTGAGATAGATACTTGTACATGTTCATGCAGTAACATATCATACAAAACATCAGATTAAATTATATAATATTGAATATTACATTAGATATACCAGTACTAAATAAAATTGTTCTAGTGAGAACATACTTGTGAGGAAACATTACAAAGCATGCTAAACAATATTGATATTGGCAACTAAAGGACAATATATGGCAGCATGCTAAAATATACAAACACACAATACTACACAAAAACTAGTTTTCAAATATATCAAAGATTATAATTCTATTGAAACTTATTTACAACAAAAAAATAATCCCTGTTGCACTTCTTTACATGCCTATATACATTTAAATGTTTCCGGGAATGTAACAAACATTTCTGTCATGAGACACTAATACTGTCGTGTGACATTTGTTCTGGTCATGTGACACCGGTTCCGGTCATGTGACAGCAATTTCTGTCATGTGACACTGAAGAATGTTTAAATGTCTTTGTGTCTGAAAGACAGCCAGTAACCAGCCCATTCACCAATAATATAATGGAACAACGGTTTACAAATTTGGGTATCTATATGTACGACTACGAAGGAACAGTGGTTATGTTGATTATGTTGGGGTTCTACTACAATACTAGAAATACTGTACTCTGTCCAAGAATGCCAAGTCATTAAAATAGTCCATGTAGTTTCAGAACATGTTGATTTTGAGTCTAATAATTGCAGCTAAAATATGGTTTGGGCTCTCAAATATATAAGGGTAGTTGCAGGACTTATGGATAGTGCATTAGTGGTAGATAGAATATGGTCTTGGCATTCAAGTGCATAAGGGTATTTTCAAGAGTTGGTGATTTTGTGTCTTATTAGTACTGGGGAAATGGTCTTGGCACTCAAATGTTTAAGGATAGTTGCAGGACTTATTGATTGTGCATTAGTTCAAAGCAGATAAAATAATAAGGTCTTGGCACTCAAATGCATAAAGATAGTTTAAGGGTTGGTGAATTTGTGTCTTATAATTGAAGATGAACACATTTTACTACAGACATCGTATATTTATACAAACATTTACATTGGTAATGGATTAATCCAATTTGTTCAGATAGCTTACAGAAATATTTCATACATTTCAGCTGGAAGCATTATGACCATTTATCATCACCTCATCTGGATACTGATCTCACTAACCCTGATCTTACACTGATGGAAGACCAACTAGCATGTATTCCAGTGATCAAATATTTTGCAACAATCATGTATTTCAAAGATCAAATATTGTGCAACTATCATGTATTTCAATGATAATATAGTTTACAACTACCATGTATTTAAAAGATTTTGCAACTATCATGTATTTCAATGATGATATAGTTACAACTAACATGTATTTTAAAGATAAAATATTGTGCAACTACCATGTATTTCAAAGATCAAATATTTTACACCTATCATGTATTTCAAAGATCAAATATTGTGCAACTACCATGTATTTCAAAGATAAAAAATTTAACACTATCATGTATTTCAAATACCAACGATTGTGTAATCACACATATTTCAATGATCAGCTAATGTGAATTACAGGCTATCTACAGTGAAACTCCATTTATCAATAACTAACTATCATGCACCTATTGTTTCAGTGATTAACTTATAGAAAGCAAATTGCGAAACAAGAACAGAGTGAATCATTATTTTTCAATGATTAAAAGACATATCTGTACAAATACCTCACTCTATTATATTTTGCACAATATTATACAACTTTCTGTAAATAAACCTTAACAACATACAAGAGTTATCTTGTGTTTTTCATTGAGAGTGTGCCAGACCTGAGTATACACTTAAACGAATTTCTAATTGGCCACCCAATGAAATATTATATTATGCGATATATTCAGTCAATATTTCTAAAAGTGTGGTTATTTTCATTCCATGCACATATCTATCGATTTCAAGAAATAAATCACGCATGCATGTATAAAAGCAACCATGCTGAACAGTTAGTGCAAAATACCTAACGTGCACGTGGTTCACGTGCCCGACATGTTTGATTTTTGAAATCACTCAAAATGTATTCTCTGTCGATTAGCTTAATGAAAGGTATAAATACTGACGAGAATAAGTAATACGGGGCGCGCTGAGGCCGTTAGATTGACGAGTACCAGCACCAAAATCCAGACATGTACGTCAAAACGTCTTTTTGTAAAAAGCGATATTCATAATAACGTGGGTTTTAGCTCGAATTACTGCGAGAAACATATTTTCTATCAATAAAATTGAACAGTTTCGGGGTTTCGATTATCTATATTCTTCTAAAAGCATTTTTTTAAAACTAATTTATAAAAACATGTGGCCAATCAGAAATTTGTTCAATGTATGCATGCATCTGACGTCATGAGCGCGTTCCACATGGCTCATTCTCACAAATTATAGTGTTTAAAGAAAAGTCGATCTACAGGGAACATATTTATACCAAATACGATAATAATCCAAGCTGTGCACGAGGCCAACGTGCAAAAAAGCAATTTCGCACTAACCGTTACGCATGGATGATTTTGTTTATGAATACGCCATTTCTTTCCAGAAATAGATAAGTAAGTGTGTGGAATGAACAAATAACACAGCCTAACATTTATTGATATAATTTATCAGATGATATAATATTTTTAGGGTGGCCAATTAGAAATTTGTTTAAGTGTATAGAATCACAGATCTATGGGTGTACCATCTATAACATTCTGCCAAGTATTGTCCCCACTGTCACCCAACCAATGATTGGCTATGTCCATTAAATAATTATGGTTTAGACATTTTTCAAGTCCCAATCACCATTTTTTGCATTCCAATTTTTTTCTTAGAATTTACACTCATTTTACATGGGATGAATACTGTACCTAAGTGCACCATGTATCATATGTATGATGTATGCTCTATTATGAATTATACATAAAATAACCACACATAATGCAGTCATATATTGTGTGCTTTTGTTCAAAAATAATATGATCATAATACAAAAAATATGGCAATTACTTATCAATGTAGCATGAGTAGAAAAATTGTTCAACTGGTCATGTATTTAATACATACAACTAGACAGGTTTGCAAAACATGTATGCCTCCATGGCAGCCAAACAGTTGAAAATGATAAAGGTCACAGTGACCTTGGCCTTAAAATCAATAGGGATCATTTACTGTTGCTGGCCAACCTCCATGTGCAGTCTGAAGATCTACCATATGGTCTACCAACCGACCGACCAACCGACTGACCAACTGACATGGCCAAAGCAATAAACACCCTCATCAAAGTACATTTGTATATTCTAGTAACTCGAATATGAATTACTCAAACAATTTGATCTCATGCTTGTATATGTTGTAGAAAAATGAAGAAAAGAGTGGTAAGCTAAACAGGCTACCAGGAATGTAAGACTGTGTAAGACATGTAAACCTTCACAACCAATATTGGAATATAGAATGTTTACAATAAAACTAACAAAACAAGTAAAAATCGTCAACACAAGATTTAAGTTTCAAAGCAATAATATAAAATAAAATGGAAAACAGAAATAATGTAAAATAAAAATCTGCATAAATAATTTGATATGATGGCTTTGTACAGGAATGTGGAAGCATTGGATATCCTTCAGTTAGAACAGTCTATCAAGCCTCTTAACAAAATATGTGACATTATTGTAAAACAATTATTGCTGGATTTGGGAAGAAAGCAAGTCTTCCTCACTTACAAGGGCCACATGCATATATGCATCTAAAAATAAATCCAATCCTGCCATTAAGTAGAACATAGCATGGTACAAGTAACTCAAATTTGCATGAAAGTTCAATGAATCTACTACATGTAGTTTATAACAAGCAATGACAAACTTTGTAACAGTGTAAGTATGTAAGCACATCTTCATGTTCAATTGTATGGAAGGAAACATCATAAATCACAATTTATAAAATATAAATGTTATCAGTTAAACAATAATATGTTCACGATTCAAGACCAAGTTCACAATTCAAGATTATGTTTGTAAGATGGAAGGTTACCATATAGATTTCTGACTGAAGAGATAAAAGAAATATGTTGAAATAGTGTACACTTAATATACTGTTATATATACTAATGGACAAAAGTCTTGTCCAGTCTGCAAAAAGTACAATATCTTTTTTGTTTCACATCACACACTCATAAATTTGGTATCGATGGAAAGAGGACATTAATATGCATCCGACGTAGCTGATTTTTTAAGTTTTAACTGGTTCTAATGGTACAGTTTATGCGTTTTAAAGATATTATGGAAATCCATACCAGACAAGACTTTATATGATGTGACAATATGATGTTCTATTACTAATAATAGTATTCATCTACAGCACCAACTGTCATTGTGTAGATATATAGAGGATCTATCACAAGTTGCCAATTGATATAAATTTATATTAAACGAGTTTTGGAAATTTAAGCGAGCCTTTCCTGAACGAGTTTAGTATAAATATATCAATTGACAAAGAGTAATAGATTCTTTATATCATAAAACACTAAAAACACAAAATATGCATCAACTTATTGGAAAACCATGTCCTTGTAGAATAGCCTTATATTACACATGTTACATATAAGATCATATGTAATCGCTATACTAACCTGGATACAAGGAAATTCATGTGATATAAATTTGTCTCATTCCACACAATTATTTTTAAAAAGCTACATTTTGACGGGTGTTGTACCTTAGTCTTGAATTGTAAAACTAACACAGACACAAGGGCTTTTGTAATAGCCCTTCTCATTCTTTAAACAATAAATTTAAAAACAACCATTGAAATCCATCACCTATAAGACCAGGGATGGGGTATAAATTATAATTTATAAGGTGTAGTACATGTAATAATCATTATTGTGTATGTAAGTTACAAACAAGACTGCGTTCAATAAACGCTTATTCCCCCATGAAGCCATTTCAATAAGTCTAAGTTCAAAATCAGGTCAAGGTGAAGGTCAAAACGGAGTCAGGTGATACAGGCGTGTGAAGAGTGGTCATATACAACATCCATGCAAGTTTTAAAGCTTTGTAGCAAGCCATATTAATGCCAGAAGAAACGGTCAATTTGGGTTAACCAGGCCGGACGGACGAACGGACGGACAGGTGAATCACTATATGCCTCCAGATCTATCGATACGGGGGCATAAAAACAAGGTGTTGAGATAATATGACACATGTTTAGCACACAGATGATAATTTTAGCCTTGTTTACAAACAAAGATTGATATAATTATAAACACAACATGGCCTAGTCAGACTAGTAGTTGATTGTTTGAAGGGTCATGTACATGCATATAAAAGATATCTCCGAAGAGACCCAAGATTTACTGCTTTAGAAATGTTCTAAATTTCTTCCTGCTTACCCAATATGTAATTAAGTTGTTCATGAATTCTATAAATAAGGGTGGGTATGCTTTAAGTGGTTATGCACGAGAGGTTATACAAATATCAACATCAGATATTCATTTAAATGTTAATTTTTGTTTGTAGACAAGGCTTAGTGTTATTGTCTGTGAACTATTTGCAGACTGTACTACTTGTGTATCTATGACGAGTCTACAATAGTTGTTGCAGTATCATGACCACCATTTCTGTTGTACAATGGTAAGGTACTTCCAGAACTCTGGCAATCTGACGTCTTCCATGGCATTAGTGATGTCATATAAAATATCTACAATAAAATAAGGCAAACATGAAATTATTATAAACAAGTACATGTAATTAGGAATTGCAAGCAATAGAGAAGTCCCCTACCTGGTGTTCAGGTTGTCAATGTGACTGTTGCCATGGTAACCACAATATTGGTCCGAATCAAAAAATAATTAGACCTGCATAATCTCCTGATTGGTCCCTATCCACATACCATGTTTCATAAACCTAGCTTGAAAACTGGTAGGTGCCTAACTAGAAGAGGGTTTTTGACACAAAACATAAGTCTCCTACAATGAGCCATAACTCTGGCAATATTCATCCAACCTTAAAATCCTGACAATATGCTCAACTAGGCATCATACAACTATAATTACTTATTCCACCTAAAATTTAATTAAAATTGGACAACAAGTGCAGACAAGGCTTGTGACAGACTAAAATCCAGCATAAAGAGCAATATATCTCACCCCACTATTTGTGGGAGATTGTATGTGCACTACAGTATTTTATTATTAAGGTGTTCTTTAGATGAATAGTCATTGTATCGGTCATAATTATGTACTAAGCAGTTATCTCTCTTTAGCAGTCATCCATATTGAAGTAAATCAGTCAGTCAGTAAATGAACTATACATATATTAAACAACCAATTTGAGAGGGTTTAATGCAAAACTATGGCAACTACATCAAATTATAGACTGAGGCATGTACCATAGTTTATAATTTTGCACTGAGCCCTCAAATTGCTTTAAGCACTAATATAATATTTGAGGTTTCACGTGGCCGGCTGGTTACCACAGATAAGACAATACTTGCCTCCTTAGCTCTGTGGTAAGTGTGTTTGCCGTCTAATCTGTGGACCTGGGTTCAAATCCGGGTGGAGGTACATATATATGCCTGCCATGTTTCAGTAGAAATAAAGCAAATAAAGGCTATGCTCAGCATAATTAATAAAAAAAAAAGACAATACTTACATCTAACACAGCTACAACAGTTCCAATAAAAGCTCCGGACAATACATCACTCCAATGATGCATATAGTCAGAGATACGTGACAACGCTGTGTAATATGCCAGGAAGAATGCTGTAGCCTGGAGTACTGGTCGTATCAACCAATGTTTCTTCCATGTAAACCTAAACTGTAAATATACCTGCAAGAAATGTGAATTGTTTTAACAGTTATACATCAGCCAAATGTGAATATAGATAATAGTGTAGGCATACTGTAAAATCATTAGTTTTCGTGGGGAATTAAATTTCATGGATTTCGTGGTTCACATTCAACCAAGAAATCAAATCCCATTGAACAATATTTTTACCCTTGTTTTTATTACCTGAAATGCAAAATCCATGAATTCACGTCCCATCAAAACAGTCTATTTTAACAAAACTACGAAATTTCGTCCCATAGAAATAAAATGATTTTACAGTATTTCAAAAACTCAAGATAGGGTGATGACTCTATACTTGCCATACCATTCTGTCCAAGATATAACAAATGAGGACTTGAACTTATAGTAAAAGAAATACTGTAAAATCTTTTAATTTTGTGGTTTTGGTAAAAAGGCCATTTCGGTGGGACGTTAATTTGTGGATTTTGCATTTCAGGAAATAAATCATTGTTCAATGGGATTTAATTTTGAAGTAGGAGGTGAACCATGAAATTTAATACCCCATGAAAATTAATGATTTTACAGTAGGTAAACAGGAGGGAGGAGAGGATAGAGTAAGTAATAGAAATCTGATCGGGCACCACAGCATCATCTTGACTTTTTGATAGAGCAAAATATAGCAACAGAATAGTTACAAGTAACAGTTTTAGGACTGTTAATTGACATCAAGTTATTATAACTTAACATCCTGAGTAGGCAAAGCGAGCGATTTTTTGCGGTATTTTCTTTATAAGAAATGATACTGTATTTACTTAACGACAACTATAATGAAGAATGTCCCGATTTCACTGACTGAAGTTCACTGAAGTTATGTCTATCTCTGACTTCCCTGGCCATGGGAACCCTGTAATTGTATCATATGAATGTGAAACATATGAGGTACAATAAGACTGCCCTATACTTACCATGAGCCAAATCATACAGTAGAATGAGATAGAGGAATGTCCTGATGGAAACGACAATCTGAAAAATTATAATTCAAATATTCACTTGTTTTTCAACATAAAACAGAATGTAATCTCTATTCTAGTCTATTGATAGCAAAATAATGAAAAACAGTAAGTTTGATATACACATATATTCTATGAGTAAATTGAGTATAAAATGAAAAAGCTTACTTTTTATATGTTAATTATCTAAGTTTGATCTAGTGGTACATATTTTTTCATAATAAATTTGAAACAGTTATTGAAGTGGCCCCTATTTATACAGAAAAATCTAAATCTCATAAATTTAAGTAGGATAAACATTGAATTTAAAATATTCTAACTTCAAATTAAAAAAATCCATCAACATGATTAAGAGAAGACTTTTTAAGAAAAGACAACCTCTTGAACTTGTGATTGATAAAACTGCAAAATCATAAATTTCTGCAAGGTCAGCATTTCACAAATTTGTACTTCCGACATTGTTTGCGATGTTGAATGTCCACAAACATTGGAAAGAACATCATTACTGCTTTCGGCATTTTATTGTTGTTGTTTATTACAAATTTTCTTTTTCAAATTTGCGAATTTGTGACTTTCTTTTATAGAAATCTAAGGCACAATGAAGAACTATACCTTGCTTCAGCTATAGCATCAGTATCTGTACCGGTACATACATCATCTGTGATAAATCCTGTAATATAAAACCTAGTGTCCTGGAAATAAACCCTGGTGCAGTAGTGAGTACCAAAACAATCTGATCATACATGGGATGCATCCTCTTATAACCATACTCATAAATCAGTGGTTTAATAGTCAATTCCCCATGTTTTGGACGAAAATATATGCTTGTTGAATGAGAATGCTTATACCTCACAAGCTACTAATTAACTGTGGTGTCCATGAAACAAGCTTTAGAGCAACAATGTTTTTTTCTTCTATAAAATCGGAGACATCAGGCGGTCCTGCAGAGGTGTGCATATGAGTGGAAAAATATGCTTCGCTCAACAGCCACTGAATTTTGCACTTCAAATGTAATGACAATACAACAATGTTACCTACTACTGCCCAAGAATGAATGTAATTTGCGCCATTAATTACTTGCAAAGTTTCCTAAATCTTGAGTATTATGAATTGAAATATATTGATATCACACATCGTCAAGCTTGATATGATGCAAATTTCAACAAAATATAGTATATAAATACTGAGATAGTGAGATTTGAGTTAATGCACAGTTTTAAGTGCCTCTAAGTGTACAGCGGTTGACAAACCATAACTAACCACTACCAATTTAATGTTAAACTTTAGTGCAACAAGAAGTGTATCTGATAAAAGGTGAAGTATTTGTGCTGCAGGCAATCAGGATGACAACCTAGAACACCACTTAATGTCTTGTTTAATTCTCGTCTCAATACATGGTGAAGTGAGTGAAACAGATATACAGATGGCCACAAATATGGAGTACATTCTAACCAGTGTTAAAGACCACATGTGAGAAAAAGACCACTATTGAAAATTCAAATACAAAATTAAAGTACTTTAATTTTACATACTTTCAGACCATTTCAATGATGTTTAAAGGGACAAAACTCATTTCCGATGATAAAAACATAATTTTTAGACTTTTAAATCACAAAACAATGTTTTACAAATACATAAAGTATTCTCACAAATTGTCCAATTTACCAACTGGAATTGAGTCCCTTTAGGGTGAAGTGTTAAGAGGTCACTTATCAATAAAGACCATGTTTTGCTGTTCCCATGATGGTCTGTAAAGACAGGTTTGATTGTACTGTAAACTTATTCATGATCATCAAACTTTGCCAGCTAGCAGTGTGAAGGTTAGGGATTCACTACCTGGTTGTGTTCTATCAAAGATATAATATACTTCACACAAGTATTTCCCTTGCTTGGTGCATAGCATTATGAAAGGAATTCTCTTCTCTCATACCATTATGAAGGCTTCCATTTAATAAGTCAAGAGTGATTAATTAAAGATATAATCATTGTTTCATAATCAACCAAAGATAAATGAGCATAAAACAACAGATGTTTGTAAAACATGTATGTCCGCATGGCAGCCAAGTGGCATTTAAATGTACAAAGTCACAGTAACTTTGGGTAAACAGCCTTAAAATCAATAGTAGTCATCTACGGGTCATTCCCAGTCTGCATACAAAGTTTGAGGAGATTAGGCTTATCTATTTTTTAGTTTTAGTAAATGAAAAGAAACCATTTGGTCTATTATCCCACCTCTTTGAAGGTTGGCATGAACTGGGGTGGTATTCACAAAGAAATTTAAGGGAAAACTTAAAATTTGCTAAAAATCTTGCAATTTCCTTAAGTGTAGCAGCTAAACAGGAAAATCAAGATTAACAATTATTTACAATTGTTTAGAAACATTAAGTAAAGAGCTACCGTAACGGTAATCACATAGAAAACATGCATTATTCTTTGTTTCTTGGGAAATATGTTCAGCTCAAAATTTTAACTTAAGTAAATAAGTTTTCACTTAAGATGCCTTGTGAATACCACCCCTGTACAACAATAATCTTACCAGTATTGCTGGTACAGGTGATAGATGGTTGGCATACAGTGATGAAATGAGGTCTCAGGCGTCCAATGGAATATTTAGCTATATCTGTAGTCAGCTGACACAGGCCGGCACCAAAATAAAATGGCACCAACAGTTTGTAACAAAGAGCACAGTAGCCATAAAATGACTTCGCAGAACGCTTTGCTTTCACTCCTTCAATACTCAGTATCTGCAATCATGTAAACAATACTGTTGTCAGGCATTTATATGAAAATCAGCAACATGCAATTTAGGAAAAAACACTCTCAGACTCTACAAAAACAAAACCATGCTGACAAACATTTCTGCATTGTTTTATGGCCATATATAAAATACTTAAAATATCATAAACGAATTGGTCACAGAATAACCTGAAGGAAAGTACCTGTATAATTATGTAGTTGAAACCAAACCAAATAACGTATGTGCATCTTTGTAGTACTATACAAACAGATTATTCAAAATGAGGCAAAAAAGTTTAACCTGTATTTTGCCACAACAGTAAAATCTATGGAAACTACTAGTATTACCAACATGTCATCCAAGACCGCCAACTTTATCTTACTTCAGAACATTGTCAATGATATTTTGCCCGTTCATAGAAAGCCATATTTCATTAAAAACATTTTTAGCTGTACCAACGGCAGTTCTTTACAAACAGATTTGCCATGTATATATACAATTATTTGAATAATGACCAACTTACAGACACTGATGGTAAAACAATGCCAACAAATCCTGCTACCCAGGTAGGTATTGTGTTGGACAAATATGGATGCATAAGACTTTCATCATCACAGTAGAATCCTCTCTTGTAGCCATTGGCAAACACAAACAGTATAATCACTGGTATAGCAACTGAAATACAGACATATAAATGTGCCAAAATAGTGTTGAAGTGACTACACTCCATTTCGATGATAAAAAACGTTTTGTAGACGTTTTAATCACAAAACTATGTTTTACGAAAACATAAAGTATTCTTACAACTTACATTACAATACAAGGTGCTATTGTTGAAAAAGGTTTGAAATATTTTACCGTCTGTTTAAATAGGTCACGGCTTTTTTCGTTTTTATACACTACAACGCTGAAACAATGTTGAATATATATACTACTGCATTAGTCAATCATAGATTTTAAGGATTTGAAACGTAATAACCAACTTTATCCGATTATTTTTCTTCTAGATGAATAAGACCAGATTTGTACATAAATGCATTAGGATGGTCAGGCCAAAAAAAATGCGATTTTTAGACAGCTTTTTGATAAATTTTGCGATTTATCAACTGGAGTCCCTTGAATGGGTGTTGAGTGCTGAGTTACATTAGTGCCTTTATTGCATTATTACAGAAACAATAGCGCTAATGTAACTTGATTAATTAATGAGGGATTTGTGAACAGGACTGGTGAGCTTATCAATTATGAATACAATTACTGCATGTATTGAACACATATTGTAAAATAATGAATTTTCGTGGGTAGAAAATTCACAGATTTTAGACTTTGGTAAAATTTGCGGATTAAAGATAAAGAAAGAAACTCTCTTGTTATGTATTTGAGGTAAATTATTTGAGGGGATCAATCCACTGCTAATATTTATGATTTTACAGTAGCAAATGATTATTGATATTTCATCATCATGCATCAGTTAAGTCATAACTTTATAATAATTATGTGCATGTCTTCTGTTTTCTCAAAAGTCATAAAACGAATGTTAAAATCTATATAAATCAGTGAAACAAACTTAACAGACCATGACGTAACTTACAAGTTTAATTTACATTATAGGTAGACCTTAAATTGTGTGCATGTTTTATTTTTTCTAGTACATTTGTGTAGAAATCATACTGTAATCATACTGTAATCAGAGATTTGAATATTTACTTCCGTGAGTGACTACGTTTACAAATATTCAAACCTGATACTCGATTTCAAAAACATTTACACATCTGAATGGATCAATTATACCCTTGGATAGTACGCTGAATATTTAACGTAATATACTAAAATCTCTGGTCTAGTATTATTCAATATGCCTGATTATCTGCTCTTGTTGAACATTAATACTACCGGGTTACCGGTATACTCTGTATGTACCAAATATAGATTTATGATACTGTAAGGAATTGAAATTGGTATAATATACCCTTGTGTCATGAATGATCAATACCAAATAGATTGGAGAAATATTTGTATGTAAGTAATTATTAATAGGCAATTGAGACTGTTTCATGGAGCAGGTCATTGTCCAGGGTTCTCAATAATAGCAGGCTACAGGCCAAATTGACTGCTTAAAACTCATTTTGGGCCAGCTGAAAATGTGAAATTTATACACAATTTTAAGAAAAAAGTTGCACTAAGGACCTTATTAAGCCCGTTGTTTAAGCATTTTGGCCTTCTATGTTTAAACTTATTGAGAACCCTGATTGTTTAGTCCTAAGTCCCGGTCACAAATATTACAGTACTTAAGTACTATAGCTGAAAAGGCCTAATGATTATATATAAAGAGAACATTAGTGTCACATACTATATTAATAGATTGAGGGCTGACTACAAAATTCTCCTATCCTGTTCTCTATCTATATACACTTACACTAGTATTGCAATCAGTTCTCAAGATGCTTAGAAACATAGTTTATGGTCATTTATAGGTTAACTATCTAATATACAGGTAACTGTTGACCTGAACTCATATTTAACACTATGTTTGCAGACAGCCTATTTCACTGTACACTATTTTCAAATCAA
This sequence comes from Spisula subtruncata, assembly GCA_963678985.1. Taxonomy (NCBI): domain Eukaryota; kingdom Metazoa; phylum Mollusca; class Bivalvia; order Venerida; family Mactridae; genus Spisula; species Spisula subtruncata. The sequence goes on from OY787662.1 coordinate 48,335,134, forward strand.
ACTAAACCATGTAAGGTACATGTATATGACCACGTTCAGCCCCAAGGCCAAATACTGACTGTATCAAGGTTTAAACCAACTGTTAATATAAATGTCTTGTTAAGTAGAAATTGATGCTTTTGCTCCAAACTGTATGAATAATTGTAGTACAAATTGAAGTCCAACTAAAACACAGAAATAAAAAACAGTTACAATGAAATAATTTAACCACCATTTTAATAAATAGTTTGGCTACCATGAATAAGCTATTTTGAAGATAAAAAACTAGTTCAGTTAATCAACCAGATTAGATTAATCCATAAAGAAATATCTTATCTTTTCACTAGCATAAGTAAAAAATATGGGTACAACTTAATTGCTTATGATAATGGTTGTAGGTTAATTTGCCAGATGGCTTATCAGGTTTTTGGTGAAAATCACCAATCAAAATACACGGTAACACCCACAGGAAAATTCTGCAAAAACAAAAAAAAATATACTGTATTACAGAACGATTATTTTGAACATTTGTCAAAGTCGTAGGCCTTATTTTTAATACCAAAAAAGTCTCTTTGAAAATTAAAAGCTTTTTCGACCATAATAAGGACATTGTAACACTAATTTATTAAACAAGATCAGCATTTTTCAGCCTTTAATATTGCCACTGAATGAGTAAAACAGCAGCTTTCTTGTTAACATTTCATGAAATTATTCCATTTTCTAAGAGGTAGCTTAACTATCAACATATTAATGAACTGTTATCATCATTTCGAGTGTAAAACGGAGTATTAATTATATTTATCAGAAATTTACCGGCCAACTATAAATGGTTGCTTTACAAATTAAACATTGGAAAACGTAATGCACTTATAATTTATATTTTTTTATATGTATATACAAAATTAATGAATAAAAATAATGGATGAAGACGATTTCTAAAAATTTACAAGTTTGTAAAATACATTATATATCTAATATGGCAAAATGTTTGACATAACAACGGACATAAATAAACACTGCAGTAAAGTGAGTCATACTCAGCTGAACTGTTATTTAGAAATTCTATACGACAAACACTTGAACAATACAGGATATCTATAACAAAGTCACTGTAAATTAAAATTAATAAACCAACATAAACAGATATATTAGACATATTGACATCTATGGTAGGACTCTTAACATACATACATGTACATATGAACTGCAACATCAATTTGTTTTCCTATTGATCAATATTGCGCAATACCTAAAATAAGTCACCAATATTTATACTTACCACAAGTGATGGCCACTAAATCAAACACAACCCTAAGGATCGCCTTTTTACGATTAATTTGCATCTTGACAATTGTAAAGTAGTTTGTCCAACAACCACTGCTTCAAATTTTTATAAGTTCATAAAACTTTTTTACTCCAGGCAATTTTTTTAAAGATTGTCCACTTTATTCATATTGATAAAATTAAGTAACACATGATCGTTGTTTTGTTATTATATACTTCCATGAAAAAAACAGTGTAATTTAATGATTTCACAAGAGAAAATGACCAAATGAAAGAAATAATAAATGTCAATAAACAAACTTTTGATGTTAAGAGAATGTATACAAGAGAGATAACTCTGAACAAAATTGGACAAGACTAATTCCCAAACTGTAACCGGACGGACCGGTTTATTAAATTCGGATAGTTTCGGATACGACACGCTTGCAATGTAAACAAATAAATTGACATGTCTTTTATACTGTATGCTGTTTTTCTAGCGACTGTCATCGCTATTGTAGGGATTATTAGCATTTTCTATTTAATGTTCGATAATTCTACAGATGCCAAAGTTACACCAAGAACTGATAAAGCTTCATTATTGGCCGTTCTAGGCTCAGGTAAGAATAGATGTGGGGCAATCTGCTAGGAGATTTTTTAATTTCTGACCTTTATCTCCAGCAGGAGATAGCCTCTTTGTCGAGATTGTTTGACTATGGTAAGAAAAACTAGCTGGGTGGGGTCATAGTCAAACAATCTCGACTTAGAGACTTAGATGAAAGTCAGAAATTATAAAAAATCTCCTAGCAGACAGCCTCTCGTCTAGGTTGGGTCACAGGAACTGGTGGTGTGGTGTCCCCTAGTGCTCCAGTCAGTTGCATCCACTGCCCCACCCTGTGGACGGGACGGGATTTTTACTTGAGGTTAGTCAAAACCCTGACTTCTCGTCCCTGCAGGGGACAGCTGATGGTAAAATCACCGCTATTTCCTGACAACTAAATATTGACTTATTGTCCCCGGTGTATTGGTTCGGCAGTGTGTGGGAAACTGGAAGGTAAAAACACTGCCATTTCCCCGGCTATCCACCGGCTATCCACCGCCCATCCTCGGATGGCTGCCGTGGATGCAATTGCCTGACGCATAGCGGCTGCTTTTTAATATTGGATCCTTTGATATCAGACCTTTTAACCAATGCTTACATTTTAAGACTTTGTGCGTTGGTATTGGTCTTTCCCATTTAATTATTTGCTACTCGGTTGTAAATTTGCTGTTGGATGGTCAGGAGTCCTGTTGGGAATTCTGTCTGTTGTCACACCAACATGATTGATATAATGATTGATTAAATATTGATTAAGCGTTACCCTAGCTCATTTCAAATAGATTCCTTGGTTCTTTAACGTGCCCAATGTAGAGCACCGATACACGCGAGTGTACCTCTGGGTTTCCAACCAGTTCATCTCTAGTAGGGCGGGAACACTAAATAGCGTTTCTGAAATCACCAAGTGCCCAGGCTGAGGATCTAACCAGGGACCTCTGGCAGGAGTCGAGTGTGTTATTCACTCGACCACCGTGCCACGCCACATGACAGGCAGCACCCCAACGATACAATATGACATAGAATATCTCTTCACGTCTCATATTTCGTTGCTGCAATGTTTGATCATTCATTTTATCAGATCCTGCATTTTATACACCTGTCAATTGCGAACATCAGCCCCATCCTTTGGGGAGTGTGAAGGGAATCATACATGTATGCCAGATCTCCTGCACCATGAGTGTGAGTCTCCTGCATTTGAGACTCAACTCCTGTATGATCTGAGGCAAATTGATATAATCTCTTGCATTTCTTGGAATACTAGAACCTGACATTTTTTGTTTACTTGATGAAAATGATATCAAATATTGGTTTTAATTGTGTCATTAAGCATGCATGATATTGTCATACAAGTAATTGTGTAGTCTGGATTAGATAAATGAGATGGACAGGTGGTTACTTTGTTTACTTGCACTTACACACATTTCTGTTCCAGGTGGTCATACTAAGGAGCTTCTGAGCCTAATAGAGCATTTAGGAGATCAATATCAACCTAGACACTATGTACTGGCAAACACGGATACAATGAGTGAGGAGAAAATACATCAACTAGAAGGAGATACACACAATAAGGTTGTAGCTCTTGTTAAGTCTGTCCAACATACCCTATGTTAAACAACTCCCCAATTTACTCTTTTCTCATGAAATTATAATAATTGAAAACATTGATATAGCACTTTATAACAAGTCTCTAAAGTGCTTAACACGCGAACGTCAGCTAATTGAAAGTTCATTAAATTAATAAAATTCTAAAAAAATTCACTTGATTATCACTGATATTCAATTTCGAATAGATGTGTTTTCAATGTCTTTTTAAAGACTGTCAGAGAGATTATTTCCCTTTGTACCCTCAAAGCCCAGAATAAAATGTAGCTATTGAAAAATAAATTTATGATAATCTATAATATATAAAATATAGTACCGGTATCAAGTCGGTTGCCAGACTAGCTCTTGTTATTCAATCAGTTGCATTTTCATCTAGCTATAAAACCTTGTTACATCTGACGTATATAATGAGATGTTATAACTTTCTAATTACAACACAATATACCAAGAGAAATTTAATTAAAAATGTTTTGATATGTTGTTTTAAGTCCCTCTGATTAGCAGTATTAAAGTCATATGGAGACAACCCATCAACATTATTCCGACACCAGGTGAAATAACAGTTACCTGAAACTTACTATGCTGAGTGACTAACTTGGTCTTGCATTTCCATGTATCAAACTTATTTGTCTTTCAGTTTACGATCCATAAAATACCAAGAAGTCGTGAAGTGAAACAGTCATGGCTAACTACTATATTATCCACATTCTATGCCATAATCTACTCTCTTCCACTTGTGTTCAAAATACGCCCCGAAATTGTAAGTATCAGAAATAGTGAATAATCCGCAAAAACTGATATTATTGTGTGCTTTGTCCACTGTTTTAATGAAGTCTAGCTGTGCCTATTGGCAGCCGTTATGCACAGATCAAGTTTCCCTGAGCTATTTCCCTTGGCATGGTTAAATGGTTAATGGGCATCTGTGTATTTTTGTCTTCAATATTTCTCTGTAACTGTTGGTGGAATTTCAATGGGCTACACACATTTAACATAGAACAAAGTTAGAAAGTAGTAAATAGAGTTGAATTGTTCATTATTTGTTATATATCCTATGTACTGTGAAAATACTAAATACATATGGCTGTTTTGCTATTGGATAAGGAAACGTTTGTTGTGTCCATTACATACTGATATGTCCTTGTAGTATAATTATGCTTTACTGGTAATTCCATGTTTTCTCTAACTTACAGATATTATGTAATGGACCTGGAACATGTATACCTATATGCTTGGCTGGAATGCTGTTAAAGGTATAATAATAAGTACAAGACAATCTTGCTTATACTGTAAAATCACTTAATTTCAATGGGACGAAATTTCGTGGTTTTGGTAATAAAAACCATTTTGATGGGACGTTAATTTGTGGATTTTGCATTTCCGGTAATAAATACAAGGGTCAAAATTATTGATTATTGTTCAATGGGATTAAATTTCATGGTTAAGCCTTCAATTTAAGGTGCACCACGAAACCCAAAAAATTTACTCCATTAAGAAAATTAATGATTTTACAGTACATTTATTAGTTAAATCTATCTAAGAATTCATTTAAATTAAGTTAAGTTAAGTTACCAATTTTCTAGGGCTCTTTTCAGCTGTTAGGCCGCTCAAGCACCCTTTGACATTTTAACTCCCCTGGTCATTGGGCTACGTATGGAAACCTACACTCCTGTCTCCCTGGGGAGACTATTTCTCTCCTGTGGTGTGGCAGCCAACATCGATCTGCGGCGCCCAGGAATAGACACTGCCCTCACAGGTACCATTTTACACCATGGTGGAGTGGAGCTGTGGGTCTTGCTCAGAGATTTTAACCAGTGGTCCAGAGGGGGATCGAACCCGGGACCTCTCGACCCCGAAGCGCGCGCCCTACCTCTAGGCCACCGCTCCCCAAATTAAGCAGATATTGGGATGAAATGCCATTGTATTCTTAATACACAATCCTGTGATAAGCACATGTTTTAAAGTTGTCTCTAATACTCACTGGTACATCTAGACGCACACTGTATTTTAATGTTAAACTAGTATACAGAACACTGCGATGTACATTGTATTTCATAAAAAAGATATGCTTTCATGTTTCAATAAATATATTTTATGTATAACATGCATGTAAATATAAAATGTTGCTTTTCTTATGCCAATTAGTCTTCACACATTAATAAGCGTGCATTAAATGGGCATTATACTATAATCTCCATGTGTCCTTTATTTCACATATTCTCCATTTATGACTTACGAATGTATAAATATGATCTATTACATGTTGCAGCATATGAATTAGCTAGACAAATCCAAACAGACATGAACACCTTACAAACTCTATGGTGTTTACAGTATATTGCATCTTAGTTTTACTCAGTCTGTGTTAAAATTTTACTCATACATTTTGTTGCTACATTTATTTTGTAGGTACTATTTCGTGTGAAGATAATTTATGTAGAAAGCATCTGTCGAGTGGAGTCCCTGTCTCTGTCTGGAAAGATTCTTTATCACCTAGCTGATCGTTTGATTGTACAGTGGCCTCAGCTAGTAACTAAGTATCCAAAAGCAAAATATTTGGGTAGAATTGTGTGACTGATGCAGGGATAAACTATGATGATGATGCTGATGTTGATGATGATGATGATGCTGATGTTGATGATGATGATGACGATGACAACAACGTTGAAGACGATGATGATGGGAAACGATTCTTGTAAAAGTGAAGAATGTGATGTCAAGATGGTGTTTCGTGAATCTCAAACTTCGGACTTTAGATTATGCTGTGCAATTTCTTCTCAATTTAGTCAATTGCTATAAATATTTGCTGGAACCTGATATTTTATCACTAACCAAAACCCTGTTATCCTCTGAGCCGCGACCTTAAACAATTCACTGTTTAAAGTCTACTGCAAAAAGTCCAGTCATGGCTCAATACTCGATATATGCTAACCATCACATACGTGGGGTGTTCCACAATTAATAGGACTTTTTTCATAGCAGCACGGCAAATCAGAAATTAATCAAACTAGTTGTCTATAATTAAATTTTGATCTTTCACTGACAAATATGCGAAATATCAAAGACATTGATTGAAAAATAATAAATTTATTAAACATTAAATATACTGTGTGACAAGGAGGCGGGTCGCACCGTGACGTTATTATGACGTCGCATTTCAAGCGCGGTATTTCAACATAAAGAAACATTAACTATTTTTGTTTATAGTCATCCTGGCTTTCTAAACAGATCCAATAGCACTGTTCCGATTGTTTAGATGCGTTTCCGTAACCCTGTTCACAAAAATATGTTGCAATGATGTTAGAAATTGCTGAAACATTGGAGCGCATACCAGTGTACGAACAGTGTTTATTAGCGTCAACTTAATTTTCTATAACCCAACCTGTGCTTATTAGTAAGTTAATAAATTCGCGATCTGTAATCAATTTGAGCGAACAGAACGGAGGTGGCTGCTTAATGCCACTACATTATACGTATTTCATCATTTCATTGGTTAGCACTGTTGGTTTTCCCAATGTGCACCATTGTTTGACAATCGGGTGGTTTCTGTTTATTGGCGTTGACGTCATTTACATTCAAGACGCGCTTGTATACATACACTTGATTACTGACTTACGATAATAAACATAGAGCGATTTATTCAAAAGTTTGCATTCTCATGTCAAAGTCATCCACGTAATGCCATACAAATAGGCGTTAATAATTATCAAGAGGATATTGAGATATTCACATTTTTAATAAGGATAGTAATGACAAATAATAGTGTGACCCGCCTAAGTGTTGCATGGTTTCTATGACAACGCCTTGTTTGAGCATCATCAGCAACAAAGAAATTATGTTGCTATCAACATATAGAGCATACATTGCTTTGCATATGGGACAATTTTCATTAAATTGTAATTGATAAGTAAGAGGTTATGAGAAAAGTCCTATTATTTCTGGAACACCCCTCGTACATGTTTTTCTCTGTATTTGGTCGTCAGTAATGAGGTCTTGGGGACAAAATATTAGGTTCCTACGAATGAATGTTCACTGATATACCAAAATTTACTGTGAGTGTTCTAGTTAACATTGAAACTTAATTGGATATATGGATTTGTCACTATTCCTAGAATGAGAACATATTAGGAGTCACTGTTTTGCTCCCCTCCCTGATTACTTTTCATATGCTTCTGTTATTACAGTCATACCTGTGTTTAGTCGTCATTTTAAATTAAGCAAGCAGCTGTTTTTAGTGACTGAAAATTATTAAATCCCCTTTTAGAAGAGTGACTGAACTCTATTAAACAGCCACCTGCTTCGACCAATCTCATCTGTTGCATCAATTGAATGGTTGCTTTATACAGGGTTGACTTATATATCCATATGATAAACCTTTCATTTACAAATACAAACACTTTTGTTACAAATAATCCAATAAATCTGTATTGCAAGCTGTTTGTTTATTATGTTTTGTTCTCTTTGGCATCTTCTATATACATCATATACAGGATGTTCCCCCCCCCCCAAAAACCCGAGGACCTAGGCTGAACATTTCCAACTTTTCTTTTTTAGGGATAAACACAGTTCAAAATACCAGCATCATAATTGTGATCTCAAAGAGTTACCTCCCATGTTTTCAGTCCCATGTTTTGGTATATTAACATGCACTGAACAGGGAATGTCATTATGTTCATAGAGATAGATTCACATGCTGACCCCAGAGCAACATCAGTTTCAGATCCTGAAACATCATTCCAACTACCACAGTGTCGAACTCAGTACAGACTTAACTCCTTCTTCCCAAGAACGATCAGGGACTGGAACAAGCTACCACCAGACATCCAGTCAGTCGGGTCAGTCGATGCCCTCAAGGAACGACTGGCCCAACACTGTTTCTAATCTCCTAAATAGCCTTGTTTTTAACCTATTTTTAAATCTTTTTCTTATTTCATACTTTTACCTATATTTCTATACTAGTTCTTTTCCTTTGCGCAAACACTGGCAAAATCCTCAACCTGTTGATGGTGGCCGGAAAGTGGAAGAAGAAGAAGAAGAAATATTTCTCTGAATCAATACCCCGGGGACAATATTTAGATGTCATGGGAAATACCAGAGATTTTACCACCAGCTGACCCCCATATAGCCGTCGAAGGACGGGGTTTTTGGGTTCTGAAAGCCCAAAAGTAAAAATATTGTTCCAACCCCACGGTGGGGGACCGTTGATGCAAATGACGGGTCCACAATAAACCTACATACACTTGTTCATCATGTACATGTATCATATGTAAAGTTTGTGGACAAGTATCTTTGTGAAAATACCAGTTTAAACATAATCATAAACTTTTAAAATGTTTCCTAAAACCATGGAGTTAGATAGACAAATATATACGGTCCATGCTAAAACCAGGGATTTTTATACACCAAGCCCTCGTGGAGTCAACAAATATTTGTACATTGTGTTGTAATGAGTGCGTGTCTTGCAGCAAGGGGAGTAACTGTTGCGGCTGTTGGAGTTTTGAGACCATGGAGATTTGAGACCAGAAAATTTCTGGAGTTTTGAGACCAGATTTCTGGAGTTTTGAGACCAGGTACCTGGAGTTATGAGACCATATTATTTATAATAGTTATTAGACTATACTGCTATAATTTTTATATATATAATATAATTAGTCATTCAATGTTGACAAAAGATCAAAGAAGTATGTTCAATAAATAATCCCTGAATTGAAGGGATAATGAGTATACCGAAAATGTAAAAGATTTAACTTTACGGTATACAATGTATATAAATGTAATAATTGAATAAAATTGACTTTTGATTTGACTTTAATGAACAATTAGTCAATGTTTGTAAGTGTTTGTTTTTAAATGCTAATCAAACAACAAAACAGTATTTATTAATAATTATTCATGCTATAAAAATGCATGTGTTGTCTAAGTTAGTAAAGAAGCCAAACAAGCAATATGTGTAAAACGTCAAAAATGGTCTAAATACAGTAATTGTTAAAACCGCCACACCTACAATGAATATAAACAAGCAAGAAATAATGTAACTTATGAACTAAGAAAATCAAAACATGATTATGAAAAAAATGTTGTAGAAAATATTAAAACTAATAGCAAAATGTTCTGGAAGTATGTAAGGTCGAATACTAAATCTAGCATTCAAGTAAACAGCTTAGAATCAAAAACATGGGAAACAACGTCAGATGACACAGAAGTAGCCAAAACTTTAAACTTTAAACGAACATTTCGCTAGTGTATTTACTACGGATGACAAGGTGGCATCACTCGGATTCGGTTATGGTACGGTCCTGAGAACAAGAAAATGCAAAAACATTTTGTATAGAAGATATTGCACGGTCCCTTGCAAGTTCTGCCGGACTAAAAATAATGTTGTAACTTTAAACTAAATTTTCTCAAATTGATGTCAATGTCATTAAGGGCCCTTTTCTCAGATCGCGGCTCATATATATTTTAATAGAAACAGGCAGAGTTTTATTTCTTGCTAGTTTGTCCATAATATATAGAAAAATTTAAACCTTATTTCTGTCACTGGCTAAATCATAATATATTTATTTCATTGCTGAATTATACTTCCGAATTATCTATTAATAATTTGTCAAAATGTATTTATATGCAAATAAAATCAGAATTTCTGTTTAATACATCTCGTATAACTTTATTTTCACAAATTTGCAATGCTAACCATTCATCCTGCCACAAAATATAATTCAATGTATTCATCATTTTCAGATTTTCTAAGTTTCTTTTTTCTAGAATTTTTTTATTAAAGTTTGATTAAAAATTGTATTATGCAATTTTATATCAATAAATCTCTTGTTATTTCAGTCTCATTTATGTAAAAGCATAAAAATTAACATATACTGAAACATTTCAAATATATGTACATAACCAAACTTCAAATAAATATTGCTACAGTACAGTGTATAAAATGATAACATTTTTTGCTCTCAAATCACATGCATAAAAAATTTAACAAATGAATGAACAAAAACACACATATTAAACTATATAATATCAAATATTTAATACCACTTACAATTTTATGTTTAAATAATGTTTAAAAAATACAACAACTTAGAAAAATGTATCTGGTCTCATTGGACCAACAGTCTGGTCTCGAAACTCCAGGGACTTGGTCTCAAAACTCCAGAAATCTGGTCTCATTGGACTTGTCCCAAAGATCCATGGTCTCAAAAGACCTGTATTCTACACCATATTCTGTATTCTGTATTCTGGTATCTTCCTCCGTTAGATTGCGGAGCACACCTCTTCTAAGGTTATTCAGTAATAATCATCACTGTTGAATAAATCATATTAAAAATAGCATATTTAGCAATAACATTTTTACATAACAATATTAATATATGACATTTTACATATCATACAAACTTGTATATATGCAGAATGTGTTCTAACTATGTGTACAATATTTTGTTATACACTAATTTACCAAGAAAAACTATGAAATGCATGAGTTTGCATTTAATGATAATTTAATTAACACTACAATATCTCAACAGAGATATATAATTATACATATTATACCAACATGTATATACGCAAAAAGTATTCGACTATGAGCACAAATTTAAGTGTACTATAATCTATCAAGTAATACTATATAATGCGTATGCAGCTGCATTTACTGTTAATTTGATTAAAGACATGAAGTCTCAAATGAGATATTTCATTATACATATTATACAAACATGTATGTATGTAGAAAGTATTCGACTATGAACATAAATTTTAACTGCAAAAGTAAAATAATTTAACAAGAAAAATCTATATACTGCAAATAGTGCATTTACTGATAATTTGATGACGGCCAACTTATCATGACATTCTACATATTGTACAAACTTGTAAATATGCAGATTGATGTATGCAGCATCTTTTCAGCTATGGGTACTATTTTAAGTATAAAACAATTTAACAAGGGGCATAAAAAACTATACATGTATCTCAACTGAGATATGATATTTTACATATTATACAATCATGTATATATGCAGAACACATTCAATCTAAGAGAGCTTAATGAGCTTGCAATAAGTTAGCAAGAAAAATTACATAATGCATGAATCCAAAATTTATTGATAAGTTAATTAACATTAAAGAAATCCCAGCTGAGGTATCCCCGTCAAAGACTATACGTAGTGACCAATCCGACTTGCGTAGCGCTACCAGAGACTGAGCGTCTCCGCCGGCATAGCTCAGGAGTCTTATCACTGGTGATAATACAACTGGAGATTTCTATTTAAGGGTTAAAAGATTTCTGATTTGGAAAAGTGTATAGAGACACTTAAATTAATGGTAAATTATCATTACCAAAATACAATACAACAGGTAATATAATACACCAGACAGTACATATTAACGCTAAAACATTTCATACTATCTCCAGGGCTTTCACTAGACTACAAAAAGTGAGGAGTCAAAATGACTCCTGACTCTTAATTTTCAAGAGGAATCAAAATATTGTAAGATTATTAACTATAGTAAATTTGACTCTTTACATTAAATTTTCAAGAGTCAACTTAGACAATTTTGACAAATTCAAAAGTCAAAAGAAAGCCCTGCATCTTAATGTCAAGGGTGTACATAACATTCAGTAAATTGCTATGATTAGCATATTGATTTAAAAAGAGTAATTTTAGTATTGAATTGTTTCCTTCAAACATATTTTTGGTAAGATGTACCAAGGATATATATCACAATTAACAGATTGTTATAATTGCCCTGAAATTTAAATAATAATTATTTGTATACTATTATTTCCTTCAAATATATTTTTAGGTAATTTATCAAATGGTTACATTTTCTTAATCAATATAACTTACTCCAATACTGGAGAAAATTCCTAATTTAGGGTTGACTAATATACTCAAGTATATTTGTAAAGTTTTCAAGAGTAATTTAATATTTACATTATAACTGACAACATAGTGCATATGTATATAATGTAATATTTCATATAAACTTGATTTTAATTGAAATAGCTTTGTTAAGCAATTTTTTAAGTACTATATCAAGATTTAGATAATCTTTAATTCAAATTATTCAGAGCCAACATTTTAAGTATGCTTGATGGTATTTGATTATTTTTATAATTTGAATTTAGCTACTCAGCTAGCTTAAACTTGTCAGGAGGAGAGTCCTTTCGCAATGTAGCTTGTAGCAGATGACTTGCGAATATCTTTCAATATTGCGCTCTTGTTCCTCTGTCAAGGACAGTATCCCTTTCAGGCTGACATGGGTACAATCTAGGACTAGCTGGACTAATAGCTTATTGTCATCAAGAGTGAATGTAGGGGCAATAATTCGCTGCAGTTTCTGTAGACGATCACCACGCATAGTCTGCAATGCACGACATTTGAGCAGGAAATGATCTATGGTCTCTTCTTCTGCTTTACAGAGTTTACATGTTGCATCTATTGCATTCTGGTTGAACCTTGATGTATTTGATTGTAGAATGTAAGTTCCTGTAATCAGTCGAGCTTTCACTTCAGCCCGCTGAATTTCATGGAACTTTGGGAATGTAGACTTCCATACATTATGTGGCTTTCTCGTTGGTTCCTCTTGTATTTGTAAGTATTTCAGGCTTGATCGCTCCTTAAAATCTACCTCCCATATGGATTTCCAGTATTCACTGACCGCCTTCTGTATAGTTCTTTTCCAGAATGATTTCACAGGTGGATTTTTTAGTATGTCCTCAGGTGAAGAAAGATTGTACTTGGCCAAGATATTTCTAATTTCTGAAGAAAAGGCACTGCTGTCATAATCCGTTAGGGCTAACTGTCTTTTCATAACTCCATATTCTACTGAATCTGGGCTTCTAGCTATACTGATGAAGAGTGACAATTTATTTCTGTCAAGGATTGATTCAACAGGTTCGGCACCAATCAAAGTATATACTGCAGCTGTTGCTGTTCGGTCTGGAAGTCCCTGAAGGTGTTTTATTGTCTTCCTCTGTTTGACTTCTAACTTTGAGAGATCACTTTTATTGAGTTTTAAAGCCTCAATACCATATAAGTATCTGGGGACAACAAATGTTTTCCAGATTTTAACTGTAATCATTGGGGACATTCCACTTCTGGCATTTAGACCCGGTCCAAGTAATGAATAAATAGTTTTGTTGGCTATCTGTAACCTGTTTTCCACATCAACCGAGTTTTTTGGATTTCGATTAAGACCCAAGTGCTTGAGATTGGTTACAGTACGGATTGGCTCTTTTTCAAAAGTTGAAGTTACCTTCTCCTTACAATTAAAACTCAAAATTTCAGATTTTTCAGGGTTAATTTTGACGAGATCCCGACTAGTGTTGAATTCCACCAAGTTCAGCATAGCTTGCAGTTCTCCAACACTATTGGCTAGTAAGGCTGTATCGTCAGCACATGTCGGAGTTGATACTGTAATATTCCCGATGGTTGCTCCCAAGCCACTATCTGTAATACAATTAAGCAGATGATTGTGGTAGCATTTGTACAGGGTTGTTGAAAGTTGAGCTCCCTGCTTAGTTCCTTGAAGGAGATTAAATGGTTTGGAGAGTTCACCTTCCCACTTAATTTTCACAGTTGCTTCCCTGTATAAATTCCTCAGTAGAAGCCAGAATGGACCTTGAACACCAAGGTGATATAACTTGTTAAACAAGATATCGTGATTCACCGTGTCAAAAGCTTTCTGGGCATCAAGTGTGGCCATCAGTAGAGGTTTTGACTCTTGTTTATGATGTGTTATTGCCTCTGTTACAATAAATGCTGCATTCATCGATGAACTTTTAGACGTGAAACCTCTCTGTAATGGATTTTGTTGAGGGTCGTAAATGATATCTAGTCTCTTCTTTAATACACATTCTAGTACTTTGCCAATAGTGTTGGAGATTACAATTCCTCTGTAATTGTTAGGAATGTACTTATCTTTTCCCTTTTTATGCACTGGGGTAAGAATACCACTTTTGAGGCATTTAGGTACATCCAACAGAGAAAATATGGAGTTCAATATATCCTTCAGTATAGGTACTGTTTCAAATTTTGCATACTTGAGATGCTCGCTGGATATGCCTAGTTCGTCGGCCGCTTTTCCAGCATTCAAGCGATTTACTGCATCCTGAACTTCCTGGTTTCGTCCATACTTGTACAGGTATTAGCCATTACCAATCCAAACCGGAAGTCAAGAATGTCAAAGTGAAAGTAAATAATTTGTTTATTTTTGTTTTTTAAGTTTCTGTAATGAATCTTCCAATTGTAATGTTGTTTTGTCAATTATGTACTTTTGTACAGCATTTTCTCGTTTGTGTTCAGCCATTACTGTATTTGAAATCGGTCAATGAAATAAATTATTTTGCCAATTTTTGGAAAGTTGTCTTGTCATCTAAATTTGATCATTTGATCATTTATTCATTACGATTTGATCATTTGATCATCTACATTACACAGCTAGATGCTCAACAGTAATGCACCTGTCAATGATTTTGCCCGCCCGGGGCATGGCGGGCGACCCAGGGGAATTAGGCATTTTTCGATTTGACCGCTAAATAGTTTTTTTTAGTCGCAGCTTACTGTCTAAATCACCGAGGTCGGGACACATAATAATGTAGTTATTACCGGGTCTTGGAACCGACTAAAGTCTATTCCTCGGGGCGAGGAGGCGATGAGGTTGTCATATTTCCACCAGTTAGGAAGATTCAACTGTCTATTCCCCCCTGTATCCCCCCTCCCCATGGAGGGCATAATATTCTTACATCTTACATCGTTGTAGGGTCGCAAGTTTGGTAAACTTATATAACCCCCTCTTGTACAGATACCCAGGTATTTTCCGGATGAACTGTATATTTCATGTCATCCATAAAGTCATCTAGTCTATTTTTGAACGTATTCAAAGACGGTGCACTGATAATATTTTCAGGAAGGGCATTCCAGTCAGAAATAACCCTGTTTGAGAAGAAGTATTTTCGAATATCTTTCCTGCAGGATGGTATGTCAAGTTTAAGACTGTGACCACGAGTGATTTGATGTTGTGATTTCTTAAAGAATAGTTCATATGACAAGTCCTCCTTGTTGTTTATTAACTTATAAACCTGGATCATATCCCCACGAAATCTTCTATAAGATAAGGATGGAATTTTCAGCAGTCTAAGTCTATCAAAATAGGAAAAGTTCCTGACATAATACACCAACTTTGTTGCTCTCCTTTGAACTCGCTCTAAAGCATCAATATCCATCTTAAATCTGGGAGACCATATGATGTTTCCATATTCCAGGTGAGGCCTAATAATAGACTTATACAGCTTACGGAAATTTCTAGTAGTAATATGGAGAAATGAGCGACGTACAAATCCTGTCATTCTGTTTGCTTTATTAATACAATCGTTTATATGTTGACGAAATTTCAAGTTAGTATCGAAGGTTATACCAAGATCACGTTCACACAATTTGTTGCTTATTTCATGTCTGATACTTCCTTCCTCCAAATAGTAGGTATGATGTGGGTTGTTACGACCATAATGCAGAGTACAGCACTTCTGTATATTGAATTTCAATAACCACTTTTCACTCCATAAGGAAAGTTTGTTGGTGTCAAGTTGAATTTTGGCAACATCAGAATCAGAGATTACCGGCGCAAAGAGCTTCGTGTCATCAGCAAAAAGACGTATAGCACTTTCAATACTATCCTCAATGTCATTGATATATATGAGGAACAGTGTTGGTCCCAGTACACTGCCTTGAGGGATGCCACTGGTTACCGTTGACCAACTGGACTTACTAGAGTTAATAACAACACATTGTTTGCGGTCAAATAAGAAGTCTCTTATCCATGTTAGAATTTTACCTTTTATACCATAAGATTCAAGTTTAACCAGTAATCTTTCATGAGGCACAGTGTCAAATGCTTTGCGGAAATCGTAATATATGCAGTCAAAAGATATACCTTCATCAACCCAAGTAGTCCACCTCTCCATTACATCCAGTAATTGAAGAGCACACGAACGCAATGACCTAAACCCAAATTGAGAGTCTGAAAACAACTTGTATGTATCCATATGATTGACAATGCTATTTCTCACTACTTTTTCCATTAATTTACAGGGTACACTTGTCAGGCTGATCGGTCTATAGTTTCCTGGTTCTACTCTAGATCCCTTTTTAAATAAGGCCTTCACATGAGCAGTTTTCCATTCCGGCACCAACTGACCAACTTCAAGAGAATGGTTAAAAATCAGTGTCATAGGTTTGACAATATAATTTGCCAATTCTTTCAAAATTCGGGGATGTAACATATCTGGTCCACATGACTTACTTGTGTTTAAATTTTCAAGAAGTTTAAGAACAACACGTTCGTTAATGGGTATGTTTGAGACAGAGTTACCACCACTTTGGTCACATACATTTGGAATACTAGCGAGATCCTCGTGCACAAATACACTATGAAAGAACCGGTTTAACTCATCCGCTTTTTCAGTATCAGTGTCAATAGTATTTCCATCAACGCCTTTCAAGTTAGGTATATTTGTACTGACTATTCTTCGCGAGTTCATATATTTGTACAAAGCCTTCGTGTTACTTTCTTCCGCTATTTTGCTCTCGAATTTGTTCCTGGCTAACCTACATTCTCTTGTTGCTGCGTTTCGACTTGTACAATAGTACAAATAATTAACATGAGTTTTATCTCTTTGGTATTTGTTCCATGCTCTATGTTTTTTACGAACAGATTTTAATGCATAACTATTCATCCACAAAGGTTTCAATTTATGTGATTTCGCACTTAGAGGTTTCCTTCTAGGGATATGATTATTCATAGAAGAATGCAACTTCTCTTTCATAAAGTTCCATTGATAGTTCAAGGACTTCCCTACGAATTGGGCATTCCAATCTATCGAGTCCATTTCCTCACACATGGCACTATAGTCTCCTTTATCGTATATATAAGAATGATCTTTATTCTCCGAGGTGTCCATGACACAGTTTACAATAAATGTTAATAATAGGTGGTCACTCTTCCCAATTGGAGGAAATTGACGTAAGTTATCTATAAGAAGTTCATCATTAGAAAATACTAAATCCAGTGTACTGGACCGCTGATTCTCCCGAAACCTTGTGTTAAAGTCAACATGTTGATACAGAAATGCATCCCTAATGGCTTCAATGAAATTATGACTACTGTGGTTCTCAGAGGCGGATGACGTATAGTGATCCCAGTCAATGTCCCTATAATTAAAATCTCCCATTATTATTATTCGAGAATGATTTTCCCTACTTACTGCACTAATCATATCACACAGAGTATGGTTATTTGTATCAGTAGAATTTGGGGATCTATAAATTAATCCAATCAGCAATGAGTCAGTTCTGTTTAAGACCACTTCGCACCAGCATGCTTCCCTTACTAAGTAATCATTTAAGGTTTTATACAATTTAGCTTGCAAACCATTTCTGACAAAGAGCAGTACACCTCTATTTCCAACTTCTGCATTGTTATCGTTGTAAAACTGTTGAAAACCCTCAAGTACAAATGTAGAAACGTCAAATGAGTCCTGATTTTTTGGAAAAGCTTCCGTAATACCAACTATATGAGGCTGATGAAAGTATACAATGGCCTCCAATTCAGTCCACTTATTTGATATACTATCAGCATTTGTATATAAACACTTGATTCCACCCCCATCCTCCAAACTATAATTGACTGTGCTTGTACTGCCATTCAATGAAGTATTACTAGAGTGATCAATATAATGTGAATCACTTGTACTGCCATTCAATGAAATATTACTAGAGTGATCAATATAATGTGAATCAGATTCAGAGATCAAACTTATCCCAGTGTAGTCACTATCAACTACTGAATTACCGCGCGAGTCATTACTCGAGTATAATATCGTATCAAGACTATCAATATCAGGTGAAACTGAAACCATATTGTCTGAGTCAATGTCAACACTATGATCTGAAAAACGATTAGAGTCACTGTCAGAGTATAATACTGTATCAAGACTATCATCAACCGACACAACAGGCGAAACTGAAGCCAAACTGTCAGAATCAATTACAACATCAGAACCATCACTGTCTGAGAATAACACAGAACTATTATCCAACTTATTGGGCGAAACTGAGACCAAACCTTCCGAATGTCTAAACCTCTCAATCGAAATGTCACATACTTTATCATGATTTGAGAAACGATTCAAGTCACTGTCAGAGTATAATAATGCTGTATCAAAACTATCATCAACCGACACATCAGGTGAAACATTATGATCTGAAAAACGGTTCGAGTCCGAATGACTAAACCTCTCAGTCGAAATGTCAGATACTTTATTCAAGCATTCAATAGAATTATTATAATTTACATCCTCATTTCTTGAGGCAACAATATTTGCAGAACAATCATGAACTGAGTGCTCATTATAATTGAAATCGGAACTATCTGAACTATTCAAAGAGTAACAATAACTAGAACTATAACTGTAACTGGAAACTTTGGGTTTACTATTTAGCACCTGGAGCTGGAACCCCGGCCTAAAGGGGGACCAGAATCCTGCGCTCCCTTCCCTCTACCACCCATAATGTGAGCTTTAAGGTTAATCGTCTCAGATGATCTGGTCCGATTAGCAGTGGGCGAAGTGGTCTGATTTACAGTAGGTGAAGTGGACCGATTTGCAGTGGGTGAAATGGGCCTAATTATGTTAGCCTCGGGCATAACATTATTACGAGGGATTCTACTCTTACCACGGACATCAGACAGTTCATTTTTGAGTTGCCTATAATTAAAGGTCGGGTCAGTAGCCCTTCTTTTCTGGACTTCATCCTTCATTTGGGTATTTATCTGACGCTGTCTGAAGGTGTAGTCAGGAGTTATCGATAATTTTTTATATTTATCTTTATCCTTCAACCTGAGACTATTCCTAAGAATTTTATGTTTCAAATCTTCATTTGGGAACGAGACTTTCAACGGTCGCGATCTTGTCCGATTCCTTTCACCAAGCCGCACAACTATTTCAGAGTTACAGTTCAGATCAGTAATGTCACAAATTTCAGAGACCATATGCACATCTGCAGCCTTTCTAGCACCCTGATCTTCAACATTAAGTTCTGGCAAATTATAAATGATTACATTGCTTTTTCTATTCTCTCTCTCCTTAAAGTCGAAAAGGGCCTGATCAATTTTGTAATCAACACCAAGACTTGACAAATTACCAACATCATGTAGCTTCTTTTCAACTGATTCTAATCTTTCATTCATTTCATCTTGAGCAGTTTTTACAGTGCTAACCATTTTAAGAACCTTTCTTACTCCAGGAATTGCTCTTTTACATCCATCGCAATACCAAAGAAAATTTTCAGATTGGCCCATGTTAGCTAACTCTGTGTAGAAGGTGTGAGTCAGTCCTGAACAATCGACACAGTACCAATGGTCACAAACCTCACACTCTATACCCTGGTCATCCTTATCTAAGATAATGTCACATGCAGAACACTTATTTTCTTTGCCGCATACACTATAGACATGATCGCTCCTCGTGCTTCTCGACACCGATATCTCATCCTCACACTTTCTATTGTTCAATTTTTGTTTAGGCATATTTTCTAGACAACAGTAAGTATTTCTTGACAACAATTACGAAGATGAGCGCTAAACAGCAGTAAGTTTTTCTTGACAACAATTTACGACTATGAGCACATGGCTTACACGAGGTCGTCGGCCATTTTGGCTGAGCAGGAATAACAAAATCTCATTTTCGGTCAATAGTTCACAACATACAGCAATCACATTTAGCCGATGTATCCATAATACCATACAGTTGCATTAAACCTGGGTATCAAGGGTTGGGAGGGGGTTACTTAGCCATATAACAATAAATATCTGCGCCTTCTTCTCGCACACGTCTTGACAGTTCAACCGGAACCGGAAGTTCTCTATTGACTGGTGCTGATTGCATTAACTGAGGGTACAAAGTGTGCCTGGGTGTGGTTCAACCACAACCCTCTAATCAATAGAACACCACCATCTGTCGATCTAACCAGATCCGTAGACAAGGGACTGCACATGTCTACTATAGGAACTTCTTTTAAATTTTGACTTTTAGCTCCGTCTGACAGTATGATAGTACTAAGTCGAGATTGTTTGATTAACCAGGCTGGGCCACAGCATTGGTTTCAGATCCTGATTCTCCAGAACCCAAATCTTTTACCACATTACAATTGTCCTGTTCTTGTTACATTAAAGTCCACCTTCAAATACTGGTGACATCATGTCTTCCCTCAAATACTGGTGACATCATGTCTTCCCTCAAATACTGGTGACATCATGTCTTCCCGAATAATCCCTTTACCTACATACCTATCATTTTTCTTCACAGTGAGTGGGACATTATGCCACAAGAAGTTTTATTTGTTTCTCCCTGTCCTTCCCTGTCCTTCCCTGTTTAAACAGTGCACAACACTAGGTGGAAGGTTAAATTTGATAACTGTTTGAGCTCTGTATATTTCATTTGTTGTACAGTATAGACGATGGATGACGTGAACATGGAAAGCTGTACAGATGATGAGGAAAAGTAAGTTAACAACTTGTTAAGTTGAGTGCTGCCTTCCCTGTCCGATTTCCTCTGAGTCATATCTTTCTGTCTTATCAAACAAAACAAGTCATGAAATTCTGATTAATGAGTACAGCAGGGAGGTATATAAATAAAATATATATAATTCCTTTAGTACAGTGATCGGATTTTACATGTGCTTTTAATAGCAATAAATTATACAAGTTGAAATTTATAGTAATCCAATAAATCATATAGTAATTTGGTCTACTAGTATATGCTGTGTATTTGTATCATTTGACAATGATTTAATACGGTATACCTATGATTTTAAGAAGACTTGGCTTTTGAGTCCAAATCCTGAAGGTAAAATGAGGCATTATAGAAATTTCATGGGGGCAAAGGTTCAATATAATAATGATTCAAAATATCAAATGTAACCCTCATGTAACCTAGCTGTTGCTATAGGAACCAATAAATATGAAATAGTGTGCATGTGATACTTTGTTGTCACATATTTACAATAGTCATTTTCATCGGCAATATTTATCAAATCATAAAAAGTAAAATTTAGTCCAGAAGTCAATGTTCATGTACTAGGGGCCATTCTTATTGTTGTGAAGAAACATACTGATATAAAATATTGTTTTGTGCGTATATTGTATTGTAAGGCTTGTAAATTTCTGTATATATTTCGTATTAATGTGGACCATATTGAAAATTGGTCTAGAACCAAATATGTTATCCACTATTATAGATAAAGTCTTTATAATTACCGGCATTACGTAGGCCCTCCATTTTAATAGATCTAAATTTCTTAAATGTTATAATTGAAATGACTTAATACTAAATAGTAATAAATTGGTTTTATATTTACAGTACCTTATCTCTGTTGGAATACTTGCCATCTGATGTGTTACTGGAAATATTCACATTTCTAGATTGGAATGATCTGTGTCAAGTTACGTGTACATGTACAAAGTTCAGGGATATATGTCAATCTTCATCCTTATGGTAGGTTCCGGTAGCCTAATTCACTAAAAACTGATTCTGTCCATCACCTAACAAATACAAGTAATTAGGAGAGATAATCTTTTTAAAATACATTAATTATCAGGGGAGATAATTGTTGATATTTGTGCCAAAGTCATATTTCATTGATCAGTGGTTCTTGTCTTCTAATATGGGTGATGACACTCATTTTCCAACAATGTTTCAGCAGAAAGCTGACTGGCAAATAAAGAATATGCTTTGTAATTACAATTCTTATTTTTAAAATAATGATACATGTGACTGGTATTTCAACTTTTGAGGCTTGATTTATGTTCTTTTTTATTTTGAAAAATTCTCACATCTGTAAGCGTGTTGTATACATATATTTATTATTACTTCCAGCTAAATTGTTGTAATCTCATATTGAATATTGACAGGCTGAGTATGAGGTACCTAGACTTCAGGAATTGTGCCATACCTATGCCAGAGAAAATCCTTCAAGTATTGGCTAGGACACCTAATGCAAGTATGTCGTCTTACATGTAGTTTTCCAGATTTGAGAATATTCAGAAACCAGCTTAGTTAATATGTAGATCTTTCATAAATATGTGCATGACTACAAGAATAAGTTTAAACTTTCTGGGCTTTTGAGTTTCAGCTGATTAAGGTCACATAATGACAAGTCTGACAATTGGATCATGAGGGCATTTGTATGACCGATATACTCAATGTTTTGGGCCTAAAGGTCACAAACCACCAAATAGAGTTGTTCTTTAACTCAATGTAAAGTGACCTTGGTCAGCCAAAAAAAATGTCAACTTTTTGTCCATGGGGCCCTCTCAAAATATTTTAATCAATAGAAATAGCATCCAGCTTGAAGAAAATGAAAAAAAAGTAGGGGGTCATGTATTATATAAGAAAAATTTGGTTCGTCAAACGCGGTGAACAGATTTTCTCACATGTACGGACTTACTCACTGTCCGTTAGCCCCAACCTTACTTTCACTTTCATATTTAAGCCAGAATACAAAATATTTCTGAATAAAACCATTTCACTACATCACATACATGCATACAAAGCATTTAACACCAATTTCATGATTCTGATGCTGATTTGTCAAGACATACCCCCATTTCCAGTCGCTTTAAAGTTTTTAAACGGACTATTTGACTGTATCTGAATTTGGTCCGCGTAGGCATTTAGTGGTTATTTACCTTAAGGCAACCCTTTTTGGGTTGTTTAAGTGTTTTTTTAACTTTTTTCACTGCTACTATATATATGCAGCACAAAACAATCAATTCTAGACAAATTGGGCATGAAATCCAGAAAAAATTACAAACCCGCATATGCGTCTTTAAGGAGAAATTTGGTCAGCACCTGTCAAATGGTATGAATAGTGACATGGAATGGGGTTGTGTTTGTGCTAAAATGGTATTCTGAACCCTAATTTTGCTTTAGATGCCTAATAATATGTTTATTCTTCATATTTAATCACAATTATCCATGTCTGATACTAAAATAAGGGCAAAATTCACATAAAAATGTCAATTTAAGAAAAAATAAATCTGAACTTTTCTGGATTTTTCATGATAAAAATCTAAATTTTCACTTTTTTAGACATTTTACACAGATAAAAATGGTTAAAATCCCATCTTGAGTGCATTTCCATTCATTTAAATGCAAAAAAATGAAAACATGATTTTGAAGGAATTTTGCATGTCTTTAGGTCACAAACCACCAAATAGAGTTGTTCTTTAACTCAATGTAAAGTGACCTTGGTCAGCCAAAAAAAATGTCAACTTTTTGTCCATGGGGCCCTCTCAAAATCTTTTAATCAATAGAAATAGCATCCAGCTTGAAGAAAATGAAAAAAAAGTAGGGGGTCATGTATTATATAAGAAAAATTTGGTTCGTCAAACGCGGTGAACAGATTTTCTCACATGTACGGATTTACTCACTGTCCGTTAGCCCCAACCTTACTTTCACTTTCATATTTAAGCGAGAATACAAAATATTTCTGAATAAAACCATTTCACTACATCACATACATGCATACAAAGCATTTAACACCAATTTCATGATTCTGATGCTGATTTGTCAAGACATACCCCCATTTCCAGTCGCTTTAAAGTTTTTAAACGGACTATTTGACTGTATCTGAATTTGGTCCGCGTAGGCATTTAGTGGTTATTTACCTAAACGTGTTGTTTTTAATTTAAAAAAGATGTTGCTTTGTGTGCTGAAGTTCATTTAGTTTATTCAAGCTACTATATTCAATACTCTTCACCTACGAATTGTTCACCGCCAACATATTGGACAAACTTTTACAGGTAAAAAAATTGGGAACAGGCAGATGTAAAACCTAAAAGATCAGGTCTAAATTTGCATCAAAAATTCATCAAATTTTGGTTACTATTTGGGGAAGATAAAAGCATAAACAATGGCTTTTAAATGTTGTTATAGACTTACATATCTTCATGCCTCCATATTTCAGGTCATATAATCCTAGGTGAAATTATTACAGAGGACAAAACTAGACCACTGTAAGTTCTAGGAGTCAAAACCTTCTAATGCCTGATTTTTCTAATCCTCCATTTAATACATTACACATAGATTATGTAGCAATCAAAGTTTAGTTTGAAACAAATCTCATGAGGACAGCTCTGGAAATTTTGCTGTAATAATCACAGTACAATTTGTATTCTTATTTTGAGTCTAGTCTGACATTGGAATTAATTCAAATATATGCAACAATATTTGAGCTGAGATTTAGATGTTTTGAGAGATTGGACCAAGTTGACGCATCAGAAGATTTTACTTTAGTTGTAAGCTGTAGAGCATAATCCTTGTTCGCCTTAAAATCTTTTGACTGACATCATATAGCTTTGGTGACCAGACATGTGGATTGATTCCGTTTTGTTTCCCATTTATATGAGGTCGTACCCTACCATAAACATATGATCACATTGTTGATTTTCTTCCTCATATGGAGAAGTTGCTGGTGCCTTATGAAATATTTAAATTAGTACTGGAAGGGAAACAGTCCAGGAAAATTTGTTGGGTGAATCAGCCGCAGTATGTAACTAAACAATTGTTGAGAAACTTTGTTACCCACTCCCTCCCCCCTGGTAAACCTAAATAAACATACAAACAAAAAAATAGATGACTCTAGTGCGCTCAGGATAATGTGATATTTATAAACATCAACTGTTGTATACTAAAATAATACTGCAAAAAAAAGAGAAAATAAGTGGAACATGTTCATGTTTCGATTATTTATTAAATGACCGATAATACTGATAAGTGTACACCTATGTGGTGTATACCAAATGTTCCTGCCTTTCTTGATATCCTGGATGCACCAATAGTCTAGTTCATTGTTTATATATTGATTTTAGTCCAGATGATGATGAGATGGGAGTGATGGAGGAGGAGGATGATGACTTGATGGAAGCACAATATGATCCCTCTGATGATGATGATGATGACCGCGATGATCTCCAATCCTCTGATAGATTTGTTCTCAATGTATTAAAGTCCTGTCCAAAGATAACAAACCTAGAGTTACATATGGGGACGATAACAGATATTTCCAGTAAGTCTATCCAGTGTTTTTCCTCACATGATTTTATAGCCGAATATGGGCTATGCTCCCAATTGAAAATCATATTTTTTTTCCAATTTCAAGCCCAAAATTCCCAACTCAGAGAAAAAAAATGTAAAAAAATGACCAATTTTCCTGTAGAAACAGCCAGCACAACTAACCTTGAGCATGAAAAATCTCTCAATTTCAGCAAATTAATTTTCTTCAGTTGTCTATTTCTAACCCGATTTTTCAATGAAAAAAAAGGGTTATTATATTGACGATTTCGGCGGGCAGACAGGTAGGTGGACAGGCATCCACTTTTCGTTTCCTTTGGATAACTGTAGTTAGGAATGAGATATCATGATGAAACTTTTTGTCATTTAACTTTTATTTCAAATATACATAAAGTTACAATATATGAACATACATATTTAACATATAGTTTTTCAAAATGACAAATTTGATAACAAATATAAATGATGATACTTGCTGTGGAGGTACTTTATATGAAAACATTGCTTGTGATTGGAGGTGGATCAAGGTCAAGGTCACCATTACTAAAAATGGAAAAATGCCAAATGGTTGCCGATATGTTTTTGTGTGGAATTTCCCAGTCTTCTGTATGGATATTTAATGTGAAGCCATTTGTATATTTCAGTAAATGCAATATGTGCTAAGTGTACCGTGCTTGAGAAGTTAGCAATCTGTGATAATAACAACATTAACAAGAGTGCTATATATGAACTAGTGTCTCTAACCACTACACTCAGGGAGCTTGTCATTGATAGGTAAGATTTTGGTTTAGTTGACAAATTGATTCACTTGAAAACCTTTGATACAACACTCATGCATCAAGTACGAAAATGCCAATTTCTGTGATAATCCTTATGGATCGACTGTTTTATATAATGCTGATAAAACTTTTTTATAGACATGACTTCCAGTGGGCATAAGCATTTATTGAATGCAGTCTTTTCTCTTGTGCCATGCAGCTTTTCCAATTTTGAAATGTATATAAATTTTTTTCTTAAAGAAGAGCATTTTATTTGTCCTGATCTCGCTTCAGTGTATCAAATGTTGTACTTGTATATTATATAATATAATGCTCCCTGTGTTGTTGCAGCTGTGAGGGTATACACTCCATAGATCTAGGACATACTGACCCATCTCAACATCTTGCTTTACAGAAAGTTAGGTAAGTGGTGTATTTAATACATGCCAGGTCTCCTGCATCATGCAGGAGTCTCCTACATTGTATACTCTACTCCTGCATGATTTTAGGCAAATTGATCGAATCACCTGCATATCTTTGAATACTGGAACCTTGACATTTTTGTTTGCATACTGAAAAGTATTAATTTAGATAGCTTTATGAAGAATGCATGGTAATGTCCCACAAGTAAAATAGATGAAAACTGCATATCAACTTCATTTATTTAAGTTTAAAAAGTTTTAGCAAGAAAAAATCTCCTGCATTTCCATCACCAATCTCCTGCATAGGCTTCAGGAAAATATGGCATGTATGGTATTAATCTTGTACAGTTGATAGTCAGGTCTCCCACCTTATGATGGGGGAGACATGGGAGAGACATACATATTTTGGAGACATAGATTTTGGTTTTCTTTCTTTTAAGATATTGGAAGGAAATTCTTTCATAAGTAGAAACTTAGACAATCAAGATTTTACTGAAAGCAGTGAGATATTAAGTTTGAGATAATCTCAAGTTGAGGGCTTAAAATTTACTGAAATATTATATGCTTCTCACAGTCAGGTCTTACTGTAAATGTCCAAAGGTAGTTGCTATGGTAACAATACTGATTCTGAATACTTATGTAATAGATACAGTACTAGTTTTTGATCAAAAGTGTCCTCTTACAACCGTTATAGGATAGTTTTGTAAGGACAAACAAGAAATTGTCCGAGGCGAAGCCGAGGATAATTTGTTGTTCGTCCTTACAAAACTATCCTATAACGGTTGTAAGAGGACACTTTTGATAAAAAAATTGTACTTTATCTTACTTTTACTCCGGCAAATAGTAAATGATGTCCAGAGAGACAATGATTAGCACAGTCAATTCTGGCACAATTCATGAGCAGAACACATATTGAATTTTAGAAAATATGACTCTATGTTACATAATAACCTTGGCCTAACACATCTGAGGGATTAATTGTCATAAAGATTGAGTAAAAATCAAGAAACTATTAATACAACATATAAAAGCTAAGATTACACAAGCAATTATTTTCCACATTCATGGATTAAGGCTTGATGCACAAAGGTATATAGCATATTATTTGTCTTCATTTGTTTTTTTTAAATAGACGATTGTCATGGAATTATTTATAAAATAAATGTTTATTTTCAAACAGGATCATGTTAGCCGATTCATATATATATCTAAAACTGCTCAGTTGATGTTAAGGCAGTGTGTTTTATTTTATAGATATTAAAATTAAAAAAATGTTGGTATTATAATAGCGCCGTAATGAATTGACTCATGTTCTAATTTAAACATACATTTTCATAGGGCTACATAATTTGATATAATGTTGTATTCGAGTGATTGTATGTGGCATCACGTGTGCTCATGAAAGTTATAACTGCATGCTTTCGATCATTGTATAATAATAATTCAGGATTCTTGTCGGTTGCACAATGTATATTTTTTTGATACATTCTTTATAGGTTTGCTGTATTCCTCCTGATAGCTAATAACGTAAAATCATTCAATTTTGATGGATTCTGCTCCCAACATTGTGGACAGCAATATTAAAGGATTAGCCATTGTCCTATTATTGTTGGAGTGTATATGAATTGTGATTATTTTGTTTTAGTATTTAGTTAAACCAAGACTAAAAAATATAATCTAAAAAATAACGCTACATTTCTTTGTTTTATTATTAAGTTTCACAAAAGACACTAAATAAAATGTAATGCTGCAAATTTGATTAGTTTACAGTAGCACAGTCATGTTAATCCCTCGTTGTGTGTTTTTACAAGTTTTAGTCTTCAGGCTATCAGCAGTGACCTTTATTTAACTGTGTATGTGGTTATGCAAATCTGAAATATTTTGAAGCTTAAATTGACCAATCATTTTCTGAGAAAATGTCTCACAAAAGTGTACATTTACAGAAATAATGTACACTTTATCAATGGAGTCAGTGGGCATGACGGAGTATAACAATGTGTATTTGACAAATATATACCAGCTTCAAATTGAATGTATCGATAATTAAGCAAATGAGATTCCCAACATTGATTGACATCCTGCCAGTTGTCAATCAATACCCTTTAAATCAATTTAATGGTAAATTATAATCACATGGCGCAATGAATTAAATTGAAATCCTTGGCCAAGCTACCTTCGATAAGCAGTCAGGTGGAGCAATATCTGCTCTTGCATAATGTCAATTGATAATTTGATCAAAGCTTACATCACAATAAGTTAAAAATACATCGTGTTTTGTCTTTCAGTATATTTGGTCAGAGTATAATGGTAAACAACGTGATCCGGTTGATAAGTTCCTCACCGCAGCTGAGATATCTTAACCTGACAGGATGTACGTGCCTTGATTTGATCATGTTGGATCCATCAGCACCAACACCCATGGCACCGGTAAGTCTGTAATAGTCTTCTGCATACCAGAATGACATATGTTTACAGTGCACTCTCTTCAGAGAGGCCCTCTATAGAACAGCCTCTCTAAAGTAACATTATCATTTTTATTGAGCTCACTTGCAGAGAGCGAGACTTTGTCAATACTTTTAGTGTATGTGTGTGCGTCTGTCCCATTTTGTCCAGACTATACTTTAGGGCCTCTTGTTTGTTATTAGATTGTTGGGTGCCCGGTTTGTAGCATACATCATAGGTTATATGATTTAATGTGAATCAGGTTGTAACGTCTTGTTTTGTACTATATTTGGTGGTAACTTGTTAGCACTATTACGTAATGTTCTCTTTGTAGGCCTTTCAGCCAACAGGAGTTCAATATATCACCATCCATGTCAGATAACAGTTGGTCTACCACAAAACCTTACTATTTTGATGAATTTTATTTGCGTATACCACTGCTTCATTAAAAGATACCATTATGTTTCACTTTTCATCTTTGACAGATCACTAGAGCTGCCCTAGAAAATCTTCAAGAACTCATTGTTACATCCTGCCAAGGTTTGTAGACATACTAAGTGTTAGATTTCTGTCTTACATAGTGGACACGTAAACATAATAAAAACAATAAAACATGTCTGTAAAGACCTCCCATGGAAAGATTTAAAGGTTGTACTTGTTCACTGGTGTTTCTTTCTTAACAGTTTCAATATCTTCGACAATTATAGTCTGAGATGTTACATTTTCTGAACACATAGAAAATTGTATATATATTCTCAGAAGACAATGGAAGAAGTGATATTGTAAAATCATTAAATTTTGTGGAGGATTAAATTTTGTTCATTTTGTGGTTCACCTTTAACCACGAAATCAAATCATATCGAACAATAATTTTGTCTCTTGTATTTGTTACCTGAAATGCAAAATCCACGAATTAAGGTCCCATTGAAACGGTCTTATTTAACAAAACCATGAAATTATGTCCCATCAAAATTAAGTGATTTTACAGTATCATTCAATTGTGAAGAAGTTGTCTATCATTTGCAAAAGAGCAAGTTGATAATTAAATGCAGGAAAACTTGTTAAATCAACTTTCCACCGGAGTATGATTAAAAAACAGTGATAACAAGTTTTTACTTTTATATTTTCAGGACTTGGAAGAGTATATCTACCCTACTGTCCAAACTTACAATGTCTAGATGTATCTGGTTGTACAGATCTCACTGAGATTGTAGGAAATCTTCCTGCTTGTAAGTTCATCTTCCATACTTTCAACTCTCATAATTCAGTGATCTATAATAATAATGATGCATCTTAGGTTATTAAGATTTATGGGTGCCATTGTTACATACTGTAAAATAATTAATTTTCATGGGGATTAAACTTCATGGATATCTTGGTTCAGCTTCAACCACAAAATAAAATCCCATGGAATACTAATTTTGACCCTTGTATTTATTACCTGAAATACAAAATCCATGAATTAACGTCCCATCAAAATGGTATTTCTTACCAAAACGACAAAATTTTGTCCCATCAAAATTAAACGATTTTACAGTATAATGTATGGATGTACAGTAGTAAAACATTAGCTTGTCTGTTCTTATTCTCCTAACTTCTGGTACGATTACAATGAAACTTCATGTGAATACTTGGTATCAAGCCTAGTTGTGCATTTTGTCAGAACGGTTTGTCCAATGAGTTTTGCCAAACATGGAACCCTTTGTGTTTTCAGTTTGACGTGATACCAAGTATAGTCTGATAGAAAGGTGTTGAATTAGCAAGATCCACCTGTACAGTTATTGCTTGCTGCAGTTGCAGTATTTCAGATTGTTGAGATATTTGTCCTGGTTTTTTTACAGTGAATCAGTTGAAAACTGGTGATTGTGAGTATGATGTATTAAAGAAGATCAAATTGTCTGGATGCTGCTTGCAGAAACTCTCCTGTAAAAACATGACTGCCCTAGAGACATTGGAGATTGCTTCCGTGGATCTCAATGAACTTAATCTCAAGTCATGTGCTAAGTATGTGAAAGGAATATATTTATACTATGATCTTGTTGATTTAATGATCTTGTTAAAGGTCTTGTTTTGTTGTGTTAGAATTTTCTCTTGTATTGCCTTGTTTCATCATGACGTCTCATATAGTTTGTGTCTTGTCTCTTTAGAGACAATAAACTTGAAGCATAGAATACTGGTCAAACTTAATAACAATCCGTCCCATTGTGGAACAGATATTGCTCTTTTTATACCCCCCAAAATACTTGTATATGGGGAGGATTATGTTGGAGTCACACCTTTGATGGGTCTGTCTGTACAAGTTTTCTCAATGCTAATCTCAGTAACTATTGGTCAAACTTGACTTCACATATATTAGTATTAAGCCTTTGGGATAGCTCTTGTTCTACTTAAAGACTAAAGCTTGTGCATTTCTGTACATAACACCAGGGTAACACTGAGCATTTTCGCCTTGGTGATTTTCTCTCGATTTAATAAATGGGCATTGGAAGGCTTCGGGCAAAGGGTCCTTGTGGTCTTCTAGGGGAAGCTTATGGCCTGTTTGAGAATTGTGTGAAATATCTGTTCCCGAGCTCATTTATTCAAGTTGGGAGTACATTGACGAAGCAAAAAATGCTCAGTGTGACCTAGGCTTTATGAAAACATAATTTATCTTGTTTGATTGGTAACCATATTATAGTCGTGCTGTTATTTGTAAAGCTAACATAATTCTTCTGTGAATGTTAGACTTTCAGCTGTACAGGTGTTATCTGCTGTCATACAGAAGCCGTCGTTGAAATCTCTGGATATATGTGGATGTAAGAATATCACACCTGATGATGTCAGAGAAATACTCATACCCCAGGTAACTACTTACATTGATATCACTAGATATATGTGGATGTAAGAATATTACACCTGATGATGTCAGAGAAATACTTGTACCCCAGGTAACTACTTACATTGATATCACTAGATATATGTGGATGTAAGAATATCACACCTGATGATGTCAGAGAAAGACTCATACCCCAGGTAACCACTTACATTGATATCACTAGATATATGTGGATGTAAGAATATTACACCTGATGATGTTAGAGAAATACTCATACCCCAGGTAACTACTTACATTGATATCACTGGATATATGTGGATGTAAGAATATTACACCTGATGATGTCAGAGAAATACTCGTACCCCAGGTAACTACTTACATTGATATCCCTGGATATATGTGGATGTAAGAATATCACACCTGATGATGTCAGAGAAATACTCGTACCCCAGGTAACTACTTACATTGATATCACTGGATATATGTGGATGTAAGAATATCACACCTGATGATGTCAGAGAAATACTCGTACCCCAGGTAACTACTTACATTGATATCACTGGATATATGTGGATGTAAGAATATCACACCTGATGATGTCAGAGAAATACTCGTACCCCAGGTAAGTACTTACATTGATATCACTGGATATATGTGGATGTAAGAATATCACACCTGATGATGTCAGAGAAATACTCATACCCCAGGTAACTACTTACATTGATATCACTGGATATATGTGGATGTAAGAATATCACACCTGATGATGTCAGAGAAATACTTGTACCCCAGGTAACTACTTACATTGATATCACTGGATATATGTGGATGTAAGAATATCACACCTGATGATGTCAGAGAAATACTCGTACCCCAGGTAACTACTTACATTGATATCACTGGATATATGTGGATGTAAGAATATCACACCTGATGATGTCAGAGAAATACTTGTACCCCAGGTAACTACTTACATTGATATCACTGGATATATGTGGATGTAAGAATATCACACCTGATGATGTCAGAGAAATACTCGTACCCCAGGTAACTTCTTACATTGATATCACTGGATATATGTGGATGTAAGAATATCACACCTGATGATGTCAGAGAAATACTCGTACCCCAGGTAAGTACTTACATTGATATCACTGGATATATGTGGATGTAAGAATATCACACCTGATGATGTCAGAGAAATACTCGTACCCCAGGTAAGTACTTACATTGATATCACTGGATATATGTGGATGTAAGAATATCACACCTGATGATGTCAGAGAAATACTCGTACCCCAGGTAACTACTTACATTGATATCACTGGATATATGTGGATGTAAGAATATCACACCTGATGATGTCAGAGAAATACTCGTACCCCAGGTAAGTACTTACATTGATATCACTGGATATATGTGGATGTAAGAATATTACACCTGATGATGTCAGAGAAATACTCGTACCCCAGGTAACTACTTACATTGATATCACTGGATATATGTGGATGTAAGAATATCACACCTGATGATGTCAGAGAAATACTCGTACCCCAGGTAACTACTTACATTGATGTCACTGGATATATGTGGATGTAAGAATATCACACCTGATGATGTCAGAGATATACTCATACCCCGGGTAACTACTTGCACACATACTGACAGATTGTTACAGTACAGGTAAGATCCTGAGGATATGACCACCCTCAGACCTATATTAGATTTTTAACCAGATTTTTCAATGAAAAAATATCTGGTTATTAGATTGGAAATTTTGGCAGGTGGCTGTCCACAATGTGGTTTGCTACTAAAAATAAAACAATATTCTTGGCTGCTACAGACATTTGGTTTTTATGGAATCACAATCTGTGAAAATTGGAAAGCTTTATAGTTTAAAATCATCTTCACGGCCAGGTTGCTATGACAATACTATAAAATCATTTAATTTCAATGGGACAAAATTTCATGGTTTGGGTAAATTTTTATAAAAAGTTTACTAGTATATAAATGGTGTGATTATTTGTGTTTACAGTTGCCATCGTTACAGAGTTTACATTATGGTGGACATTCCTGGAACTCAGTAGAGTTAAAGTCTTCCAATATAACAGACCTCCAGTATTCGGTAACTGCTTCAAACTTACTTCACATTCTGTTAGCAAAAATTCAGAATTTTGATCTCATCTTCACTGTAGGAATAGAAGAAAATTGTAAAAAAACCTCTATGAAGTACAGAGTTTTAAATGATTGGTCCTGATCTATCATGCCAAGCATAGCCTTTATTTGCCAGTCAGCTTTCTGCTGAATATGGCAGGTATATGTGTGGCTCCACCCGAATTTGAACCCAGATTGCCGGATAAGGTGGCAAGCACACTAACCTCTGAACTACTAAGCTATTGATAGGTTTTTGTGTATCAAACTTTTACCAACTCTCATGACAGAATGTTCAAGGCATCCAATATTGGAATTCTGGGCCGATATGTGCAGGTGATGAATAAACAGCTTGTTAAACAATGACTTATAGACAATAACACTGCATAATGTGCCCTTGTCTGGTTTGGAAGTGAATGTACCCGGAGTGTATGCCAAATTGTCTTGCCATTTATATAGGTAGAGCGTGAGACTTCTATGTCCCAGGGCTGACCACATGAGATTTTAAACCTAGGTCCTGTGTATGACGCTATGCACCAGGCACATAAAAGAATCATAAATGCTTCTGGAACTGGGGCATTTGCTCTATAATGCACTATGCCCCAAAAACTAAAATGACTAAACTCTTCTGGGAACCTCGCCCATGTAGGTTATCCGGTGGCATGGATAAATAAAAGCAGAAAACAAAACTTTATATAAAAAAAAACATAATCTTTCAGGATTGTATCAACACTACATGTATATCACTCAACATGCCTTGTCTTCAAACTTTGACTCTACAAAAATGTCGAGACTTCAGTGAACAGGAATTAATGGATAGCTTCTTGTATGGAAAACTGGTAAGACATATCAATGTTTATATTATTCTTAGTATGTTCCAAGTCATCATTATTTGTCTTTACGTATACAGTAAAACCTGTCTTCAAAGACCACCCATTTTTACCTCTCTTAACAGGTTAAAAAATCCTTTAAAACGACCTGATGGGAGATAAAATTGCTGGTCTTCATAGACAGGTTTTGTTATACTGTGCGCTGGTTATCTTTAAATCAGTTTTGAATTTGTATTTCAAGGTTTTAAAGCAAAAATGTAAAATGCACTTACAAAAAGATAATTCATATGAATGATATTTTGTTTAAAGGAGTCTTCCATTACATTTTTTTGAATGTAATTTTGAAATTTCAGGTTACAAGAATGCAAGGTTTAGAGAATATAGTTTCTGACCATCGAGAACAACCGTTTGTAAATAATTCAGGAATACCATGCTTGTCATTGCTTAGATGTGTTCAACTACCTGGTCTCCATGGTGACGTGATGTCACACTCCTTACAACATTTTACTCACCTTAAAACTGTGGAATTTATAAACTGTACATTCCTATGCAAGTAAGTGAAGTTTTAGTTTGCTGTAAACTCATTTAATTTCGATGGGACAAAATTTCATGGTTTGAGTAAAAAAGACAATTTTGATGGGACATTAATTCAAAGATTTTGCATTTCAGGGGATAAATCCAAGGGTCAAAATTAGTGTTTGATGGGGGTTAGTTTAAATTTGTGGTTAAAAGGTTATTATATAACCACGAAATCCATGAAGTTAAAACTCCACAAAAATTAATGATTTTACAGTATTTCTTATTTGGTACCATTTCTGGATTGTTACTTTTAAGTTTTGGGTTTGTTTCCTGGGTTGGGCCGGAAATGTACTTTCATTGTGACATATAATACATGTACATGTATTGACTTCTGTCATGTAAAAATGAGGTTATCAACCTGTTGAGAAACTGTCAGTAGCTTGTGGAATAAGTTAGTTCTGGTTGATGATTAATTTCAGAATAACTGTTTGGTCACCCACCTGACATTGCAAATTGATCGTCGTCCAGGTCCTGATCTCCCAAAGCATCTCAAGCAGAAATCTCATCTCAAATTGAGATTTTGCCAAAATCAGTGTCAGAATTTCCTAAAAATCTGAAGTTAGAACTCATAAAAAATTACTGGAATATACAAAGGATATCATTTCTGTTTCTGATGATAATTTTGGGTCCATCCTTCCTGGGCAATAATCTAAACGACACCTGACAATATTTGGGATGAGATTTATCTCAAAATTGAGATGTTTCAGAAGATCAGGACCTGGAATTTTGGCAAACAGATTACATAAGATTATTGACAACTCTCTAAGAAACCTGGTTGAGCCCATTATGAGCAAAATAGTTTGTTGGACCCCTTTCTGAGAAAAATTGTTGAATCTGTACATGCAACTGAGGGGCATATGTTGCTACATGTATTCTGGTTGACTGGTTAGTAATGCCATTATTCTAGATATAACTTTCAAGTATCACATGATAGTTTGGTTTAACCTTTATGGTACATTATTGTGCCCCCCTTACTTATATAGCATTGGTTTTGTCTGTCGGTATGTAACACAAATTTGTGTGTTGAACCACTCACAAAGTTTAACCATTGGGCGGAATTTCTTCAAACTTTAAAAGACTTTAACATTGATGTGTAGTTGACCGTGAAGGATGGAAATATTTGCATAGGCAATTTTTATCAGAGTTATGACCCATTGTTACTTTTACTATATACCAAAATGGGGACACCCGTGTCAATGAACACATTGCTAGTTCATGCTATTTTATTTTATAGTTTGTCTATCCATGGTTGGTCAAGTTTATCCGATTTGAAGATTGAAAGTTGTAACAATTTGAGTAGATTGTCTATAGACAAGATACCAACCTTACATACACTCTCTGTGAAGGTAAGTCATTGCTTGTTTATTGAAACATTCACTCATATTTCAGTATATCTAGATAATAAGACTTCTCTTTTGTCCCTCATAACTGTTCCATTACTGAATGGGTCTAAACATTGAGGTTAAATAAAAAGCAAAATAGTGAAAATGGAGCTAAAAATTGTGGCTTTGATGTTTTATATACTGTTGGTTTGGCAGATACTGTTTATGCTTGAATTGAAAAACAATCTTTACTTTTTATCTTGAATGAAATCATTTTTAAAGATTAACAAAGTTAACAGCTCTTATTTTGAATAAAAATTTGACTTTGCTTTATAATTTATCACCCTACAAATGAGTTATAAGGGGGGTACATGTAAACTGGATTCTGCTGTCAGTACGTTGACATATTTTTGGGATGTAAATCTTCTTATTCTTTTGACAGGATTTCGTTCTTACTATCACAAATGAATAACCTTGACATGTAGATGTGCAAGAAAGAAGGATATTTTTCATATGGTGATTTATATCAGAAGTATGGCCCTTTGCAGACTGGGCTTTACTGTAAAATCATTTAATGTTGTTGTTTTGGTAAAAAGACAATTTTTATGTGACGTTAATTCAAGGATGTTGCATTTCAGTCGATAAATACAATGGTCAAAATTACTGTTCTATGGGATTTGATTTCGTGGTTGAAGGTGAACCACGAAATCGACAAAATTAAATCCCATGCGAAAATTTATGATTTTACAGTATTATGTGTTGTCTGCCTAGTGGCCACAACTATTTGTCATTATATTTTTTCTATTGACTGAGCTTATGTAATCTCGTAATTACCATGTATCTGTTGCCTAAGCAAAGCTCTACTGAGCGCTTTCATGCAGTTACATGCCGTTCAATTAAATATAGAAGGCATGGATTACTCCCATGGAAAGCGCTATGTAGCGCTTTGCTTAGGCAACATACACTGTGTGTTTTTGTGTGTTTTTATCAATAATTGCTTTACTTTCAGTGGTGTAGTATGCTACAGATGTGCTCAATACAAGCTGAACGTTTGAGAAGTTTGGATGTAACTGGTACAAACTTTGTCAAACTTTGTGTTATCTGTGATAGCCTTCCATCGTTACATGTGAACGGTGTCTGTACTCAGCCTCAACATTATATCAGCTTAAGGTAGGTGTATATTCTTTACATCGCTGGCTTAGAATGAGAAGGTCGTACTTATGACCTAATCTGAATTATACATATTGAAATCCGCATCACACTGCAATTCTTATGAGCCTTTTTTCATGAAATTCAGATCTTATCATGTTGACAAAACTGAAGTTGAAACAGCTTGTTTTACCATAAGTATAAAGAGTAATTTTCGGACAGTTTTGTCTTGTTTTCTCAAAATATAGATTTTGTAATTACGACCTTCTCATTCTACGTCGGCGACATGTGGTTACTCATATTATTTTGTTATAGTAAAATTAGTATAGTTTGAGTAGGACAAAGGTTTGTCGTATATGCCTCAACGATAAAGATGTTGAGTACTAAAAAGTGGCCTAACACAAAAACTGTTTTTAAATAAAATGAGTCTTTAACATGTCCCTAAAGATGTTGCCTATGGTCTTTTATTGGAAGATTTCTTAAGAGTGTATATAGCTAAATTCAATTTATTTAAATTAAAAATAAAGACAGCATTAATTGATGTTATGCCATTTCAATAACCTTTCCTCCTAGTGAACTCAAATGATCATTAGAGGTAAATTGTGACGTCTGTCTGTGTGTCTGTTGTTTGGTAGACCAAATGTTTCCATTCTGTAACTTAACAACCCTTGATCCTAGGATCATCAAACTTTACATGGAGGTTTGTTACTGTCTGTAGTTAATCCCTTTAAGGCTTTTGATTTAAAGGTCAGAAGGTCAACCCAAGATCACCATGGTCTTTCATATTATTGAATATTGGGCTGCCATGAGGACATATATGTTTTACAAACAACTATTGTTTACCAGAAGTTTGACTGCAAGAACTGATTACATGACAACATGTTTTGTTAGTTAGCTGCTGTACATGCCTGAAAGCTAATCCCACGGAATATTTTTATGCCTCGGCGATGTATTCCCAATTAATATAAATAAACTTTGTGAGTCATTGGGAACAGGGATATATCACAAATTTTCTAATGACTACCCTGCGGCTTCCTCTACACCACAAGGACCCTAAAGCCGATGTCTTCTGATGCCCATTTATTAAATCGGGAGTACATCGCCAATCTAATGAGGCATAATGCTCAATCCTGAAAACAAGTCGGATATCCGTTTAGTTGGTTGCTAGCACACACCCCACACTAAAACTATGTTCAAATGTTGCATTACTGCTGAAATTCTGCTGTTGAAACTTCATATGACCATAACTTTGTCAATTTGTTGAATATTTTCACCAAATAACTTTTTTTTTCATGAAAACTTCTTCCTAGTGCATCAAATCAGGATTTCCGGATTATTCAGGAATTGTAGAACCCCTGTTCATGCTCATCAAAGTATCTCTGTATTATTGGTATTGTACCATGACTTAATATTACAGGTGCAAGAATCTCCAGGAATTATGGATAACAAAATGTGACCGGCTCACCGATGATGTATTGGATGATATATTTAGAAACAACTCTAGTTTGAAATCTATCAATCTGATTGGCTCATTATCATTGAAGTATGCTTTCATTTCCTAGTTTATACTAATTTATTTAAGGTCAATTGTGAAACAAGTTTTTCCAACTTATATTAATCACTCTCGACACCTCATTCCTGATATTATCCATCGCCAAGAGGGTATGAGAGAAGAAAAGCCAGTTTCCCTTAGATAATGAGCGTCTAGCAAGGGAATTTCTGGTACCATTTTTATTTTGTCATTGGTATGACATGGCCTGGGATCGAACTCCTGTACTAGAAGCGAACGCTCAACCACTAAGCTTTCCTCTGTTTAACTTGAACACTCGTTGTTTACTGGATGGGTTATTACACTAAATACTGTAAAAGCATTCGATTTTTGAGGGGACAAAATTTCATGGGTTTGCTAAAAAAGTGGATTTTGCATTTAAGGTAATAAATATAAGGGTCAAAATTATTGTTTGATGGCCTTAAATTTCATGGTTGAGGTGAACCACGAAATCTATGAAATTAAATCCCCCATGAAAATTAATGATTTTACAGTATTTGTTTTATTGACAAAGATAATGTCTTGACTGGGGCCACACAAGATGTTGAA
This sequence comes from Spisula subtruncata, assembly GCA_963678985.1. Taxonomy (NCBI): domain Eukaryota; kingdom Metazoa; phylum Mollusca; class Bivalvia; order Venerida; family Mactridae; genus Spisula; species Spisula subtruncata. Next base: position 48,375,274 of record OY787662.1, read on the forward strand.
CATTTCTGACATGATTGCTGATGATTCTAACTCCCAGGAAATAACTGTTCCCATTTAATCATGGTTACCACCAAATTACAGTTGTAGAATTTTGTCATCCGCATATTTAGGTTGGGGACGCATATTGATATTGTGCTGGGCGCCAAATGATATTAAATATATTTTATCACATAACTTGCTGACTGGAAGTGCCTTAAAGCTGTGCCGAGATTGTTACATAAATATTTAAATAAGCTTGAAGCGACATTAGGCAATAAGTGCCTTGATCAACCCACTTAGGTTCCAGGGCACTGTTTTACTAACAATGCGTAAATGTCGTGTAAATTTACGCCTAGATATCTCCCTTACGCAAACTCGTAAGTGTGTTTTACTAAACGATCGCAAGTACTTGCATACATTTACGCAAAAATATTGAAGATTGAACGTAACTCGGGACACAATATAACCAATATAACAAATATAACGGGTACCAGAATGAATAAATATACCTCAAGATTTGATGATGAAATCACGGCCTAAAACAACAAGTGACGGTCTAAAACAACAAATGACGGTCTTGAATAACATGCGACGGTCAAAAGTCAGCAGTGCGTGTTAAAAACTCTTCACTTACGTTCATATTTGCCATTTAGGGTTGCCCAGCCTTGGCGTAGAAATAAGCTAAAACTTACGACAGAATGTGAACTAAAATATCTTTGTAAAACGCATTTACGCAAATATTATCGACGTACGCAATATTTAAGGAAAACTTAGGTTTACGCTAGTGTAAATGCTTTGATAAAACAGTGCCCTGGTACCAATAAATTTTGGTTGAAATCTATGCAGCTTACATCATTTTCCAAGATATTGAATGTTCACACAGGTTATATGATTAATATTATCTTACATTTGTGCTCATTACATACAAGTTGTATTAACTCATCAACAAAAATTTCCTGATTTTGATAAAAAAAGACCATTTCAATAGGATCTTAATTCGTGGATTTTGCATTTCATGTAGTAAATACGAAGACTAAAATTAGTGTTCGATGGGATTAGGTTTCGTGAACCACAGAATCCATGAAATCTAATTTCCACGAAAATGAATGATTTTACAGTATTGAATATTTTATTTTTAGATCTATGTGTTTACCAGATGGTATAGAAGTGTGTAGTTTAACCGGACACAGAATGTTGAAGGAATTGAAAACATCTTCAAAAATGAACATCAAACATTTAACGTTAAACAATTTACCCAAGGTAAGATTGTATACATATGGTACAAACTGGGAGTGACATACAGTTCTACTGTTGCTAAATCTTCCCTGGGGGTTTGTCTTAAAGAAATGTCTAATAAGCATTGATATAAAACATTCACTTATACGAGGGTCAGTCAAGAAAAACTGAGAGTTGTTAAATTAAACCTTTAAAATGTATTTACAATTTTATTTTCTAGCATTTATCGTCAACTACTATCCATTGCGGATGTTTTGATGAATTCTGTGATCGGATATAGGCTTATAAATAAAGTTGCCAAGCAACCAAAAAACATCACTTAAGGGTATGCGTTCAGCGACTAGGAGACTGATTTTGTTGTCAATTCGTTTATTTCAACTTAATATAGCGTAATGTAGTACAACTAACATGTGTATCTAGTAGAATCGTATTTATCAAATAATGATGGGCATTTGTTACAAAATTGTCACTAATGTTGTTTTGTTTAGTTGCCTAGCAACAATTTTACCCATATTTTTTCGATTTTCTCGGCATGTGTTCTTTGCGTTGCCATGGTAGTCTAAAACTGATCACTGAATTCACAAGTCCTGCTCAGAAGGATTATGAATGTATCTAATGGAGTCTAGTGATCATAATAGAAATAAAAAAATATAACTTTGCTTTTGAAAAACATCATGCGTTCTTTTGGGTGGGGTTAAATTGTGGTCTCAATACCAACAAATAAAGTGAAAATTAATAGTTCCATCACATATATTTTCTGTTTTGGAGGAACAAATCATCCATAAATAAGTATATGTGATAGATTAATGTATTACACAATGAAAAATAAGTTTAAAAATGTTCGATATAACTTTATGTTTCCATAGCAACGCACAAGTGTGTTCTAAAGACAGCGCGAACGCATGCCTTCGAGTAGTCTTCTTCGGTTGCCTGGCAACAAGAATAAAATGTTCATACCCAAAATTGGTATTCGCCATAACATCGATGAGATACCATGTTTCACGATAATGTATAGACAATATCTCCTGATCATTATTCACCAACTCTCAGTTTTTCTTGACTGACCCTCGTACATACATGTTCAGTAAAACCATGGTAAGATGAGCATCGTAATTACAAGCACCCGGCATATTCTGAGGAAATTTCGAAGTCCCGGCAAATTACCTAAGACTATGTTGTATACTTATGTCACACTGCTATGTTGAGCCCCCCCCCCCCCCCCGGTTTATTTGGCTTGTACAGATTAGTCCTCGAGATAATGAGGTTTTACTGTATAAATGTAACAATATACCCGGTAACATCCAATTGTTTTTGTTTTTTACACACAGATCAGTTTAAAACTCAGGATGAAATCTTCTTAATGCCATATATCGACTCAATCCTTTTCCTTTGCGAATCTGGTTTGAGACACACATATGCCTGCCATATTCAGCAGAAAGCTTACCGGCAACTAAAGGCTATGCTTGGCATTTAAAAAACAAAAAAAACCTAAATTTGGCAAAGTAAACAATTGAATATTCGTCTGTATTGATAATCATGAACTCATCTGTTCTGTGTTATCTTCTATTATTGCAGTTTGTTCCGTCTGACAGATTGTGCTTTTTAAAACAATGTGAGCCATCATTGAAAGTTTTAGAAGTAAGAGCTATACCAGGGGAGACTAACCTGTGCCTTCAATTACATGGATTACACTCCTTGACGTTGGATCAAGGCATTCATCTAGCATCACTGGGTATGTATATGATATTTATGTATATAATTATGTGGATGTGCATGACCATGTGAAACATCAAAATAAGCATACAACATAACTATATGAGCATATGAGGCCTTGGGGAACTTGGTCGGGGCTTGCCTGCATTTCATTTGGTCTCATGCAATAACTGCTATTCTATAATTTCTTTGTGAAATTGGGTCATCCTCCATTTTTTCCACGGGGTCTTGGACTTTTAATTGTTTCTTTGGGTTATGTGTGGGCATGGCTAAGTGTAGTTGTGTTGTGGTGTTTCTTATTTCTGTGCTCGACTGGTTAGGTTGAGTTCGACCTTCCCTGTGATTTCCTCATACCTTTTTTATATGAGCATATGAACATATTCACACAAGCATGCTCACTAGATCGAAGAATTCTATATTTTACTTCTCTATGAACTCTTTTACATTGTTAGCGGTCACCTGTGTCTGCAGTCATCTTAAAGAATGGTCAACTCAAGGATTTTCACCGATCATTTAACGTTGTTACAACTTGGTGCTATGTCTTTACTCAATATTCAATCACTAGAATAGCTAGTAATAGAAAAACTTGGTACCAAGTGGTTGTTTTGATTTTGATGTAAAAATGTCTTTAAATGTTAGTTTATTATCAAGTAAGTTTATAAGCCTTATTGTGTCAGGCGTTCTTTTCTGTTTTCAGAAATCAGTTGTCCAAAGTTGAAGTATTTACGTATACAGGTAACGTTACAGCCATATCTCACATCATTCTTCTCTACATTTATATCCATCTTCGTTTGACACATTTACTTTGAGTAACAATTTTTAAGACACATACCAAAGATACATTAATTGTCCAAGACAGCCTTTATATTAAAAATTTCAATTGAGTGTCCAATCTGTGTAATTTAAGTATTTGGCTCAATGTAAGGTTCTGCTTCCGAAGATCAATTTAATGCGCTTAAATGTGTTATTTTTTATGTTGTTTGGTCTAGCTAACTATGGTAATGTGATAAAAAGAATCCTTCATTCATAGTGTTTGAGATCAACATTTCTTAAACTTGTCACAAAAACAAACTAAAAAGCTTGCTGAAGACTCGCTAAATAACCTATGTTTTCTAGACTCGTGTAAGAAATGTTGATCTCCAAAGACAATTCATGGCAGATCCTTTATCACTATAAGGACTGACATTTTCTTGTTTGACTATTAAATAGTTTTCTTCTAAGCAGTATAGTGCGCCCAGGATAACGTGATGTTTGTAAACATTGACTGGATTGGTCTACTGTTACAAAATTGGTTGCTTTAATAAACACGTATGGTCGATCGTATACTAAAATAACACTGATAAATTGTGCACACATGCTTTTATCACCTATACAGACGATACCACTCTTTACCGCCTTTCTCGTTATCCTGGGCGCACTATATATACATGTATGTTTTATTGTTTTTCCTATTCAGGGTTGCCCAAAGTTGGTATCATTGACGCTACATGTTGAGAGTTTGACGAAGGTTCAGGTATACCATAGTACACCATTGTTAGCGTTACGATGTCTCACCGTTCACAGCAAACATGTTGTTCATCTAGCCAGAGTTTTAGCACATGTAAGAATTCTCTACAATATTTCTTAATATTGTCAATATGATCAATGGTGATTTATGATCATTGATATGTTAACAGATTTGATGTTGAATTGCTAAATTTAGTCTATATAAATTTGACTGGTCAGGTATTTTAATCTGAAGTTCTAATACTGTAAAATCATTAATTTTTGTGGGGGACTACATTTCATGGATTTCGTAGTTCACCTTCGTGGTTTTCTACTGAAGCCACCATGGTTTTCTACCAAAGCCACAAAATTTTGTCCCATTAAAATTGAATGATTTTACAGTATTATTTCATGTTAATTGCAACATCATTTCTATGCCGATGACTCTCAATTGTATATGGCATTCAAACCAAAAGATTGTGTTTCGCGAGATGAAACACTGCAACGAATTGAAGCTTGTCTGAAGGATATCTTGCACTGGATGAAAGAAAATTTGCTGAAACTTAACACCGAAAAAACAGAGGTAATCTTGTTTGTACCGAAAAGGAATGCCAGTTCAGTCGACAATCTCAATGTAAAAGTTGGTGATGCTGTGATCAGACCAACGTCGATGGTGAGAAACCTCGGGGCCATGTTGGATTCGCATTTGGACATGGACAAACATGTAAACTCTGTCTCAAGGTCGTGTTTCATGCAGATCCGACAAATAGGTCAAATCAGACAATACTTAACTGTTGATGCAACAAAATCCCTGATCAATTCTTTAGTAACATCGAGACTGGATTACTGCAATTCATTACTATGTGGCACCCCGAAAATCATTCTGAATAAACTACAAATTATTCAAAATACAGCTGCCCGCCTCATCACACGGACACCGCGTTACAGTCACATCACTCCTGTGCTGAAGGATCTTCACTGGCTACCTGTACAGTACAGGGTAGAGTACAAGGTCTTGACTCATGTTTTCAAAGCACTACATGGAAAATCGCCTGGCTACATCAGAAGTATGTTGGAAGTATACACTCCACAAAGACAGCTAAGGTCTCAAAATGATTCTGTTCTTCTAGTTGTGCCAAGGACGAGGACTGTGACTTACGGTGACCGATGTTTCACAGCTGCTGCACCCAAACTCTGGAATGCACTGCCAACAGCGCTCAGAGACAGTAAAACACTACCATCCTTCAAGAAAGCGCTGAAAACACACTATTTTAATAGAGCTTATTCATGCTGACTGTGTATATGTTCCCATTAACTTGGTGCTCTATCATTGGGCCCAATGACCCGCATGTTCCCAGGACTATAAGCCCCATCCACCTATAGGTAGATCCCTACTATTAAGTTTAGTAGGGCCCCGTCTACTGGGTTAAGTAGAGCCCCGCCTACTGGGTTAAGTAGAGCTCCGTCAACTGTCTTCAATAGATCCCTACTACTAGGTTTAGTAGGGCCCTGTCTACTGGGTTAAGTAGAAGCCCGTCTACTGGGTTAAGTAGAGCCCCGTCTACTGGGTTAAGTAGAGCCCCCGCCTACTGGGTTTAGTAGGTCCTACTTTTATATTTTATGTACATTATATACTGTTTTAACCATGTATTAGTCATGGTTGTACAGCACTTTTGAACGTGTGTATGCATGAAAAAGGGGCTTTATAAATATGGTATAATAATAATAATAATTAATCTAGTATGAAGTTGTGAGAATATTCTGTACATTTCTTAGTTCCTGACTTTCATGAAACGAAGTTGCATTAAGAAAATCAGTGTGTAAACAGAACTTATGTTGAGTTGCTAATTTTTAATTTTAGTAGTAGACAATTTTGTTTTAAAACCATTAAGAATCTAGTTGCTAATTGCAAGGCCATACTTTTTTAAAAATGATCCCTAGTCAACAACATTTAAGAAATGTAAGTGGGTATTATTTTTGTTCATGATTAGTTACATACATTTGTACACATCTTTAATGTTTTTCTTGTATTTTAGTACACACCAAAGCTTGAAGAGTTATCTCTCCATGGAAGTGAAGTAAAAGGAAGTCAGCTGTACAGACTGGGTCAAAGTTTACATCAATTACAGGCTGTGAACCTACATCATTGTGATGTCTCAGAACTTGATAATCATGGACCCAGTCTACTAGTGAATAGTGAAACTATTGATAGGACAAATAACAAAGATTTGTTAGTGAATTTTGTTGATTGATGTGTTCACAATGTTAAGTTAGTTAACATTTTTACTTGTAAATTGTATTATAATATGCCAATAATTGTGATGCATACAAACATAAATTTGATTGGTCGACGTTGCAAAATGGGTTTGATTTAGTACTATAGTATACTCGCCCACCCATCTACCGGTGCATACTTGATACCGTGTTAGCTGAGAATATACCATTAAGGATGTTCCAGTGGTTTGGACCCCGTGATCAGAATTTGTTCAAATTTTGACAGATGGTGAAGAAATATATTCTGACACAAATTATGATGAAAAAAACTTGAGGTCAAAGAACTTGTTTTCTGAGTAATCAGTCCTGTTTGAAGTGTGTGTGATTCTTTTTATAAAACATTGAAATTAGTAAATTTGTTGTGGTGTTCAAATGTGACACTTCTATTTGAAGTCTGCAATCTAAATAATAAATTATGTTGCAATATAGTTTGGGTACACATTGTTTTACATGGCCAACATACAAGAAATGGTATTTTTAATTTTGATAAAATTATATAGGAGTCGTTTTCCAGGAAAACCGGGCTTAATGGCATTGTATTGTAAAGATGCAATAACGTTTAGAAAAATGTTTAAAATGAGAAAAAAAGTTGTGTCCTTTGATTTTATATTTAAGTAATTGGAAAGTACAGTACTATCCATTAGCTTCAAGTTTTCTTTAAAATTGTGTTAAAATAACTTTTGTCGTTGCTATGGTAACCAGTTTCTAAAAAGTACTCATATCAAGGTAAAAAAGGGTTAAGTGGCTAAAAACACTTGCTATTTTTCCCTTAACACTCACAAATCGGACATGTTTTATTAAAATAAGAATATGTTTCTAAAATATGCCACAATTCATCAGATACTGGATCATTGAAATGCCAGTTTATGTTATGTCAAAAACGTAGAGAATGACATTCGCGACGTCACTCATAAAGTAGGCGGCAGTGGTTGGTTTCAAAATTCTTTAACTTTGTAAGTGTATGAAATAATTAGTTCAAATTTTCAGAAACTTTTCACAAGTATATCCTCTTTGTATGTTATCAACAATTTCACAATTTTGTCACTAAGCCAGGTTTTCCTGGAGAACGGCTCATATGTATTGCTTTTTTACTCCACCACTTCATATTTAATACAGCAATATAGCACCAAGGTAAAATTCTAATAACACAAGATTTGCGTTTTTGCAAGATTTGAGAATGATGCCTCAGGGCTCGGTGACGGTGTTGATACTATATAAATAAATGACTGCCAGCAGATCTGTGCTAGCCAAACCATTTCCTTCACTGCAGGGGTGTCAACGTAGCCAAATTTAAAATCAGGAAAATCATATGCAGTCAACCATTTTTGACAAGCAATACAGTAGGCCTTCAACTACATTGTTTCCATATTTTGATCAGTTTTCATTACAAAATTCCTTCAAACAGATTAAATTGACCTTAACTTTGCCATTTCTCATGATATTTTCATCAAATAACTTTTATTTTGGTCAGCAATAATGGCTCTTTCAAGATATTAATCCAGAAAATTGACACCACTGCTTCAGGTACAATGATTGGGTCACTTCCCTAACATGTGACAGAGCTGTTTTGGAAGAGCAAGTTCAGTATTGGTTGATAATAAGTACACTGTAATGTTAACAGACATCCATATAATTATGATAAATAAGACTGTTTCAATAAATGCTAATGCCCCATAATTCTGTAAAAATGTTGGATAGTACTACATGGCTTAAATAAGTGTTGGCATTGTAAGGTGTTTATGATGTTAAACAAGTTAGCCAAGTTGGAAAGACTTAAGTAACACCTTGATGGACTAATATTTGAGTCTCGACAACTTGATAGTTTTCGATAACATTTTCAGACAGACAATCACTATTTATGACTCCTGCATCAGAAGATGCTGTGGCATAAAAAATATACAGAGAATATTGAGTTCTACATAACATATTTATTTTTCATTGAAAATGACAAATTACTAGATGCATCAGTCATAATGTGGTCAAATAACACGGCTTCTGATATGAAGGTTGTATCAAATAGTGACACTAAACTGAGTCGCGAGCAGTTAGTGCTAGAGAATATGTTCCAGCTGAAAGCTATAGGCAGATCACTTCAAAAGCAGAAAATTGTTTACAGCTAATTCTAGTCACACAACTTACAGCAGAAACTGAAAGCCTACACACACAGGCTGCAAAACGACCTTTCAACTTATCATTACCAAAGTTAAGATATACATGCAACACAACAATATTAACCCAAAATCTCTCATCCTACTGACCGTTTTCTTCATTCACCAGCTTGGGTTTAATACTTGGTTACTCGGTAATAAAGAAAACTGTAAAGCATCAAATTTGAGCCTAAATACACTACATAAATTAATAGCACTATTTTTTCTCAATCTTCATTAAGTTTTCCAAGTTTTTCAACGATAACTCTTTTTTACTGTCTTTCTTCAGTTGCTTTTTGGCATCTCTACTTTCATCTGCCTTTAAACGTCTAAACATTTTAAACTTTGCAGAGTTTACTGATACACTAAAACCATAGCGCTCTCGGAATTCTTCTAGATACTCTTTCATTTTTTCTTCATGTACCTGTTCTGTTGCATGCTTCTTCTTTTCCCGTTCTTTGTATTGCGCAATCATTTGATCCATCTTGCCCATTGCTTTCTCTATCCTCTCATCTCTGAATAAAAAAGTGTATGTTATACTTAATTGTTAACAGTAACATTAAACTTTTTTTCAACCAAATGAATTTTAATTTTGGCTTTAATTTGTGCCCTAATATTTCCTTTCTGGCCAGGTGTTCCATTTGACTAGGGAGTAGGGGTTCTGACCCTTGAAATTTTCAAAAAGTCAAATTTGGACACTCAAGATTTTGCACATTTTCTCATAAAATCATTTTGCCTATAAAATGGTTAACTTTCTTCAAAAGTATCTAAATGACCCTTCCGATTCAAAAGCATGTGGATCCCCTTCTGGTCATTTAAAAAAAAAATCTGTATATTTCTTTTTTTAGTGACTCAGTTACAGCTCAGTACCTTGTCATTCAACCAGCATATTTCTTAATTCTGGCGCTTAAAAACAGACTCATTGTCAAACCCAACATTTTCTAACACATTTAGGTCTGACTGATTCATGAGGATGCAGTAAAAGGACTTTTGCTGACTTCTTTCTGATTTTTTTTCTGAATTAGGTTTTGAAAGTTTTTTTTTCTTTAGATCACCACAGCAACCAGCAGCACAGTTATATATGAACAGAAGCTACGCTGACCAGTCCACAATCTTGCAAAGTCTTTTGATCACAACAGCAATACATATAGAGATAAAGTAGAATCATGATGTCTCTTCAGAGGTAGACAGCACTTATTTCGGTCAAATTGGTCCGACAGAAAACTCAAAAGAGGCGAAAAATTTGTAAGAAAAGAGCTACTGGTCCTTCAAGAATTCTAAACACATTAATTAGTGTCGAGCCCAGGACAGCACAGTTTTGGCTTGAACAGGTTCTTCAGTACATACAGAATGTTGATTAACCATAGATCCCTCAGACAAGTAGATGGCTCAATTTATCTTACTGGTACCAAGGCAATTGAAGTAATAAAAGTGTTGACACTGGAAAACACTGTTAAAATTATATATATTTTTTACTGCAGTAATAAATAAAGCCAGGTGAATAATCAATATGGTTAACAGGATTTATACTTACTTCAATCTGGCCTCTTCAACCTCTGCTGCTTTCATAGTTTCAAGATTTTCTTTTAACTGATTAAAGTTAGGTGTCCAGTCTCTTTCAATTTCCTTCAAATCTTCAAGTTCTGCTTCACTAGGATACATAATTTTTGGGTTAATGCCTGAAAAATATGCATCGTGTTATACAACAATTTTATAGAATGCTAATTGTGAACAATCTTATGCATCAGTCAATATTATAGACTTTGGCCAGGTTCCAAGACTCTGGAATTACTATGTGATTTTATAGAACGCTAGCTGTGGACATCCAACAAAATTACTACGGGTTATGAGCATGACCCTTCTGTTCGGGTGTGGCATTATTTCACTGTTAGATTTAAATGCTTCTTTTCTTTACATAATTCTACAGAAAAACTGTGACAGCACTTTGACTTAGTTGGCCTATGAACAAGTTTTCCTGAGAAAGGGCCTGAATTAAAATATTGTATGTTTGATCTTTACCGACCCAAAAATGAATATTATTTCAATGGGTGTGGAGGTAGGTAAATAATTTCATTTCAGTAATGTTGTCTTAGTAATATTGTCAATTAGTGATCATTCTGTGCAACACACACCAAATATGTGTGCTTTGACAGGTATGGATCATGCCTAAGTAAATAGCTCTGCTTCAATTTAGCACTTTACTAGCCAAAGAGAAGCTAAGTAAGGGTTGCACAAGAAATTTTAAAGCACTTGCCAAGCTAAGTGTATTTTGTAAATAAAATAACAGTATGCTATTCGCCAACCCGTTCCTACGTCTTTGCAATGACACAATTTAACCACTTCTTGCTGGTCAGACTTCCCGATAGTCACCGAGAATCTGTCAGACTGGATGGTCTGATGCACTAAGTCACTTGGAAAAACTGCCAGATCAAAAGAAAATCTGTCAGACCAAAACTTTTTTCGTTAAAATCAGCCAAATAGCAAATATTTCCAATTTCCGTACACACGGTTAGAGATGTTTTTCCTTTTTTTCAAAGTACTCTCATTATGAAATCAGCGTTATACTTGTCCAAAATAATTATATGTGCTATGAGCGAGTGCTCATGCATGCACAGCTAGCAAAGCCTGATCGAGCGCTACCGAAACGGTCCTTTGGCTTTGCATCAGACACCTGAACATTGACCAACATATTACTTACATTACTAGTAAGGCCCAGAGAACACTTGGACTTATAAATAGATCCTTTGAGTGTATGGACAAGGAAATGTATTAACCACTATACAAATCGTTGATTAGACCGGTACTTGAGTATGGATCGGGTGTTTGGTAACCTCACTTGAAGAAGGATATATTAAGAGAATTGAGGATATACAACGAAGAGCGACTAAATTGATCCCATCACTTTGTCAGCTTTCCTATGAGCAACATTTACGAGAGTTAGGTCTGGTTACACTTGAGTATAGCAGATTGTGCGGACATTATACAAATTTTCAAATCCATTCATTATCTGGACAATTTGAAATGGGACAAGCTGTTCAACTTGTCACAGGCGGAATTACGTGGACATTACTTGAAGTTTGAGCCCAAATTACGTCTTCACAATGTTAGGCTTTTCACATTCAGTCAGAGGTCCATACTGTACTGGAACAAACTTAGTGAAAGAAATTTAAACCAAGTGTGTATTAATTTAACCAAAGACATGAGATAAAGTTAAATGTACAAGAGATCAGATAATTAACGAAGACCTTCACTAAAGGGGCCAGGACAGCATAAGCTAAATTGACGGCCCGAAGATTCAGGTATTATCCTTCTTTCCTATAATTTCGTGAATTCCTATGGTTTCGTGAACCCTGTTTGACACATTTCTGCTAACTGTGCAGGTCCAAAATTATTGACAAATGATTGAAGAAGTTAAAATAATGATTTTCCCTAAAGATTTCGAGCAGACGTCTCTTTAAACCAAATTTTAATGGAAAAATTATAAAATACCCCTAAAATTCAGTTAGACAGAGAAGCAGATGACCCCATGTCTATAATTTCATCATTTCTGTGCGTCAGAATCATCACACAGCCACCATTTTGTGAATACACATGCTAGAAGAACCCCTAATGGAATTCCGCTGTGAACCAATAAAAACAGAATTCCAGAATGATTTTTACAGACCAGCCAATCAGAATTCACGAATCTTTAGGAAACTTGTCTTCTGATTGAAGAGTTGGGAGTCCACTCTGTAAGATGGCTGCTACTTGGAAAATACGATCATTTCTCATCATGTTTTGTATTTAACTTGTAGAGAGGGGTTCAGGCATTAGTTTCATCGCAGAAAAATGTTTATAAATCGACATACAATTGAACATTCTCCAAAAACAAGTCTTATGTTCACGAAATCATGGGAAAGCAGGCTAACTGCTCGACAAGCAAAGTGCTGAGAAACATGCTTTCACAATGCGACTATTGGCAGCTCGCCGATTGCATGTCGTTGCATAGACATATGCATAGTCAAAGACCTAAATTACACAGATTGGACACTCCACTGAAAATTTAGAGAAAACACAAAATAACAGGCAGCAGATTCAGTTATTGTGCATAAAGCTTTTTAGTCATCCAATTTTAATGGGCAATGTATCATGTTGAAGAGCTTAGTTCCTTCTACTACATGAAGTAACTCATGTGTGTCTACCTTTCATAAAATACAGAAAATTATGATTGTAATGTGGCAAATCAAGTATTCTCTGATAAACTTGGAAATTACATTAATTGGATGAAAATGAGAGTAGGTCTGGCTCTTCGGGGTCTATTGTTTTATTCCTTGACCTATTTCAATTAATGAGGTATCATTTGAAAGCTGAATAATAAATCTATTGCATGGACTTATTTTTTTTTTCGTAAGTAATGATAAGGTCGAATACTAAATCTAGCATTCAAGTAAACAGCTTAGAATCAAAAACAGGGGAAATAACGTCAGATGACACAGAAGTAGCCAAAACTCTAAACGAACATTTCGCTAGTGTATTTACTACGGAAGACTTAAGCAACTTTCCTACCATGGGGGAAACCAACCTGGATACTACATTAGAGGATATGGACATAACTGAAAATATGGTATTAAAAGCCTTAAAAGACTTAAACCCAACGAAAGCCCAAGGACCAGATGGAGTCCATCCTAGAATACTGGTCGAATGTAAACACAATGTAATCAAGCCGATGACAGATATTTTTAACAAATCATTGCAGAACGGAAAGCTACCAGACATATGGAAAAGCGCCAATGTAACAGCTATATATAAAGCCGGTCCTAGAACAAAGGCAGAAACTATAGACCAATAAGTATTACTCCAACTAGTTGCAGAATCATGGAAAAAATACTAAGAAATGAAATTGTAAACCACCTAGAAAACAATGATATGTTGTCAAAACACCAACATGGGTTCAGAAAAAATCATTCCTGTACTACTCAACTTTTAGAGTGTATAGAGGATTGGAGTAGTGCAATAGATAATAACAAGGAAGTAGATATAATATACTTAGACTTTAAAGCAGCCTTTGACAAGGTACCCCACAAAAGATTATTATTAAAAGTATGGAAAATGGGAATCAGAGGCAAATTTTACAAATGGATAGAAAATTTTCTCACTGACAGGAAACAAAGAGTAATAGTAAACGGCAAAGCTTCCCCATGGAGGTCTGTTAAAAGTGGTGTGCCACAGGGTAGTGTGTTAGGTCCCATTCTATTTTCAATATATATTAATGACCTACCAGAAGCAGTAAATTGTGCAGTCAAACGATTTGCAGATGATACAAAATTATACTCTGTTGAAAATAGCATTAACAATGAAAATCATCTGCAAGATAACATATTCAATGCGTGTGAATGGTCCAGAAAATGGCAATTGATGTTTAATGCAAAAAAGTGTAAAACACTAAGACTAGGAAAATCAGGCCAACAGTGTGACTACTTCATGAAAGATAATGAAGGAGAAATCAAATTGATAGAAAGAGTAGAATCCGAAAAAGATCTTGGGGTAACCTTTGACGAAAAAATGAACTTTGATAGTCACATAAACAAGAAAGTAAAATTAGCTAATAGAAACTTGGGACTAGTTATGAAAAGTTTTACTTATATGTCAAAAGAAATGTTTGTGACCCTTTACAAATCTCTCATTAGACCCCATTTAGAATACGCATCACCAGTGTGGTCACCTGGACTCAAAAAACACATTGTATCAATGGAAAATGTACAAAGAAGGGCCACTAGAATGGTAAAATCTATATCGAAACTGTCCTATAAAATGAGACTTGTAATTTTAGGAATCCCAACACTAGAATACAGAAGGGCTAGAGCCGATTTAATACAAGTATACAAAATACTAAATGAAATTGATATTGTAGATAAGGAAAAAATGTTCTTAATCCAAAACCAGGGTATTACAAGGGGACACGACAAAAAACTGTTCAAAAAAAGGGGCCGGTCAAAAGTAAGATTGAATACCTTCAGTTACAGAGTTATAAACACAAGGAACAAACTACCCCTTGAAGTAATAAACGCACCCACAGTCAACTGTTTTAAGGCTAGACTAAATAAACAGTGGAAAGTAAAAAACAAGTTTGATGCAGATTGTTACAAATAAAAAGGGCTAGTAGAAAAGAATGGGTAGGGTCTTTTAATTAATGAATCAGTCTTGTAAATAGTTTTAATCAGCCTTTATAGGACATTACATATGAAAGCTAGTTTTTAAAATAGTAGTGTGAATAGTGTAACACATATGACTTTATATGTGGATTAACTGTGTTTGAAAAGTGAAAAGTGAAAAAAAAAAATTATGTGGAAGGAATGAACATTGTGGAAAATTGAAAAAAGGACCTTTAAAAAACTATAGTTTATATAGTCAAAAGACTATATGGTCTCTACTCTTCATGAACTTCATGAAGTATATTAGAACTGGATATATAAGGTATTAAAAATGGACGAGATTTCGCAAGATTTCAGAGACCTGCCACGAGATATCGTGAGAGTTGGTACATGTTTCCAATCTGTGTAATTTAGGTCTTTGGCATAGTTAAGTGCTACCAAAAAGCGCTTGATAGCACCTTGGACAAAGGGCTCCAGCAGTCCACGTTCAATCCTCGGCCGGCCCACTTGTTTGCAATTTTTCCTCTTTAACTTTGGATTTATTATACAAACCAACAAACTGACAATGGATATACCTGATTTGGAACCATAAACAGCATAAAGGCGTCTTAATTTGGATCGATTTTCTTTATACTTTAATTTACTGATAAATTTTGCTCCTGGAACTTCTCCATGGTGCTGTTTCTTCCACTTGTCAGGCAATCCCGAGCAGTCGCGAATCTTTTTTACTTTCTTTAAAATAGTATCAGGGTCTTCTGATTCTGTCACATCTGTGCTGTATGAATTATTACACAAAACACGCAGTCGTAAATAGTTTTTACAATGTCCTCTAAGAAAACCAACACAGCTCATCATGGGGGCTGCCATTTTGATTACACAAATTCGACAATCCAATCAATGAACAGCTTTAAAAATCGTCGACCAATCATAACACTTGACACAAAACGCCGAATGACACGTAGGTGCGACTGGTTCTCGAATTGCTTTTAACATCGCCAGACGCTTGACATTTAACGTAAAACAAAAGGCGACGGTAACTCAAGCGCCGAGGTCACACAGACTACGATTTTCTACACGGACATAAACGTCAACATGGCAGACACAGCGACAGAAATGCCGGTTGTAAATGAAACTTTAAACGCTACAGCCGAAAATGTTACGGCTAAAATACCATCAACACCAGAGGGAATGTTTGTTGCATACAGCAGTCTCGTAATTATGGCTTTAATCCCGATATTTCTGGGAGCTTTCCGATCTGTGAGATACCATAAGGAGCAAAAGGTAATATTTCATTATATTGAATACAACCATATTGTGAATGCATACATGTTTATTCTTCTTCAGATGATGTTCATGCTGAGTTCTTTAATATATAATACGGTGTCCCGTTAGGGCCATCGCAGCATAGTAATAACCATGCAATGTTATTTTGTAAGTTGTAACTATCGACTTTTCACTATTGTCATGCCATCGTCTTTTCGCCAAAGAAAGGATCTATCTAGGGAGGTTACCTCAATTTTAGTGTATTTCTGATAAGGTGAGCCGAGATATCTGGGCACGTGACACGATTGTTCGTGACGTTAGTGAGTATACTCGATCAGGACCAATAAGCGAACAAAAATGAAGTTTTTTCCCGATTTTGTCTTTAAAAACTTTTTTATACAAAAATAATCGGCAATTTCATAAACTGCATGCAGCCTTTCCCCCGTCTAGAAATGTAAACAACTCTAGCCTCGTCTGAGCATGCGTCCCAAAACAGGGGCTCCAAAAGGGTAAAAAATATGCACTAATTGGTAAGTCTTCAGTACCAGAACCCGAACAGATGGCTTCTTCGGCCGAATAAATGACATTAATTAGTAAATATAAAATAATTTTGATTTCAACAAATGTAATCAACCTTCACAAGATCCCTCTTCAACTTTCATGTGGGTGTTATTATCTACCGGTTCGTACCATACTAATTCCGTACATCACATTGTGCGCTCAATTATCTCATAGTGCACAACTTCATAGAAGCACTTTGACACAGTTTATAATCATAATAAATTTTCATAATCATAAAATGAGATTCAAATCAGCTACATTAATAGTCATGTTAGTCATAACAGCAAAATTACAACATTTTTAGCTCACCTGAGCACGAATGTGCTCAAGGTGAGCTTTTGTCATACCGAGATGTCAGGCGTCCGTCGTCAACAATTTTTTCAAACGACATCTCCTCCTAAACCGCTTGGCCAATTTCAACCAAACTTCACAGTAATGATCCTTGGGTGACCCTCATTAAAAATAGCTAAAATCGTTCCGCTCCAATAAACAAGATGGCCACCAGAGCTAAAAATAGAAATATCCTTTAAACGACTTCTTCTCCCTAATCGCTTGGTGGATTTTGATTAAACTCTATAGGAATGATCCTTGGGTGACACTTATTCAAAATAGCTAAAATTGTTCTGCTCCGCTAAACAAGATGGCCACCAGAGCTAAAAATAGAAATATCCAATTATATAAGGAGAAGAAGCCATTTAATGGACCATTAAATGGCTTCTTCTCCTTATATGGGTGAATATTTGATTAGGTGTCACTCTGTGTCCATGTCTATTAAATATAAGATGCAATACATATTTTGTTTGTCCTGTTTTAAAAAATGTTGTTGCAATCTTAAATTGACTTTGTCCCATACTTGTTTCGTGCAAACAAATCGCATTTACTGATATGGAGGAACATTTGTTGCATTGACCCCCCTAATTTGCGTAACGGTGGCGTGTCCGGAAACGATGGTGTGACTTTTCCAAGCAGTATTAAACAACAACTAGATCGATTTAAAAGAGAAGTGTATTGCAGAATATAACAACACATGTATAATAATTGCAAAACAACATTGCTTATTGATAAACACATATTTGTTGATAAATTACAAGGTTTTTAAAATGTGTCCGTAATTTTGTTTTTCGACACCGTTACGTGTTTCAGTCATGATACTTCGGTACGGTTAGGTACGGCATTTTTCATTTTTTCCGTACACGAAACGTCCTTTTATCGTCTACTAGCAAGCGCCTACGTCAATCGTGAAACTTCGACAAATTTCGTGTATCTTCGGTAAATGTGAAAGTTAGGTTTATTGTCTGTCGACACCGTTCATCTTTTTCCTTGACAGTTTGCGGATATACAATTAATTTCACTGCACAATAAAATTAGTATCATGATTTGTAGTAAAATGAGAAATCAGGCACATGTTTAGCTATAGAAACACGCCGAATACACGCGTTTAAAGAGTAATTGTTGACACCGTTACGCGTCGACACCGTTACATTTCGTGTCAACACCGTTACGTTTTGTAACGGTGTTGACGTTTTGTAACGGTGTCGAGCATGCATATACGGTCTTTGGTATGCATGTCAACACCGTTACGACGTATGAAATCGCCAGTAGTTATGTTCAAACACCAACTAGACTTTTACAAGTATGTACGAGGGTTGTACCAGAATTACGTAGACTTTTGTCATACGTTCCATACCATTCATCATACAAACAAATAATTTTGTGTGGAGTGCAAATAATATTTACTGCGTAAGTATGTGAAATTTCAAAGCCATATCTTATTTGGATCAAATCCTGCAGCTTCCGGGGATATAAACGGGTACGGTATGCGGGGCACGTCAACGGAACGTCACGACGTCGGTGGAACTTCAAGGATAAGTGAAGCTCCTAACTGTGTACATTGTAGCTATAAATATTGGCACAACCGTACACAAAACTTACGAATGTTCATTTACTACCTTAAATGTGATAAAAGTTCCAATATATTACCAGTTATGTCGCATATAACCCTTATAATAGAGCGTCTATCCATGTCTATGTGGTCATAGAAAACGCTTGGTGACGCCGCATTCGCCGTTGGTTTTCGCTGTCGGTCCATGTCGTTTTATTCAATTTCGACCACGATTGATGCGCTAGTGTCGTTTGAAAATCGGGTAACTCGATACAAGATATTTATAGTTAGCAGATTCCAACATTTAAGGCGTTTGTTCTGGAGTCTTCCCGAGGTTCACATAAAACTTCGTGTTGATGCGATTTCCAGCGTATTTCGCTTACGTCATATTTTCACTGGAGACGCGCAGCAGCTGTTGCTTGTTTTGTACCATAAATCAACAACGGTTACCTTTAAAAAGTCGAAATTTACGGCGTACATTCCAAGGATATTGTGCTTGTATGTCACAAAGTCACGTTAAAATTAAACTTGATATCAGTGAGGTATAAGCAGTTGAATAATGTCAAAAATGCTTTTAAAATTCGCTGCCCCGCCTACCCAGCTATCGGTTACTATGGCGACAGATTAAATGGCTTTCTAACATTCTGTTAGAAAATATTTTTACCGATACTCTTGAAAATGGTTTGAAGTTTTTCTACGGCAAATTTGGTGATAATATATGCCTAAAAAAAAAGTTATGACTAAAGTCTACGTAATTCTGGTACACCCCTCGTACATCTGTTTGAGTATATACCAAGTAAACATATTGGCAGAAAAACCGGGTTTGACTACACTAAAATGAGAAATTCTAGAGAAATAGAAAGTTTTTTATTATGAAAAAACATGACTTCACACCGTTACGCAAAATTCTACTAGATATGCACCATAACTTCTGTTTTTCTTTAATGTATCGTTTGGTATCCATTTTGTTTGTTAGCGTTTGATAGAGTTAAGGGTTTAATAGTTGATGTTCGTGAAAATAAGACAGTTTGAAATGTGTTTGTCCGTAACGGTGTGGACATTTTCAGTTCTTGCGGCCTGATAAATATCACGATACAAGTGTCATCTTTCATTCATTTACTCGGCAAAAGCTTGAGAATTACCTTCATACATGTATCACTCGTACTGACTATCAAAGAAAGTGCTTTGAGCACATTCATTTCTCAGTTCCTTTGAAACCCAAATGACACCTAATCAAATATTCACCCATATAATCGCTTGGTGGATTTTGATTAAACTCTATAGGAATGATCCTTATGTGACACTTATTCAAAATAGCTAAAATTGTTCCGCTTCGCTAAACAAGATGGCCGCCAGAGCTAAAAATAGAAATATCCTTTAAATGGCTTCTTCTCCTTAATCGCTCGGTGGATTTTGATTAAGGAATGATCCTTGGGTGACACTTATTCAAAATAGTTAAAATAGTTCCGCTCTGTTAAGCAAGAGGGCCGTCAGAGCAAAAAATAGAAAGAACTTTAAATGACTTCTTCTCTTTAACCACTTGGCCAATTTTGATAAAACCTTACAGGAATGATCTTTGGTTGACCCTTAACCAAAATAGCTAAAATCGTTCCGCTTGCTAAACAAAATGGCCACCAGAGCTAAAAATAGAATTCTCCTTTAAATGACTTCTTCTCCTTAACTGCTTAACGGGTTTGGATAAAACTTTACACAAATGATCTTTGGTTGACTGTTAACCAATTTAGCTAAAAAATTTCCAGTCCATTAAAGAAGATGGCCGCAATAGCTAAAAATAGAAACATCCTTTAATCGGCTTCTTCTCCTGAACCGCTTGATGGATTTTGATAAAACTTTACAGGAATGATCTTTGGGTGACCTGTAACCAAAATAGCTGAAATCGTTCCGGTCTGTTAAACAAGATGGCCACCAGAGCTAAAAATTGAAATTTCCCACATGACTCAGGTGAGCGTTACTGGCCCCTCAGGGGCCTCTTGTTTTAATAATCAAGGGAAATAATCTTTTAACTTGGAAGTTATTTTAGACTGGATTACTTCCCTTGATTTATATTTTGGCGCGAATCTGATTCACGATTCAAATGGAAATTTTCATGTTTTTATTCTTATTGTTGGAACTATTTTATATCACATTAGCTTTATTAATGCATAATAAATATTTAAAGACACTTTTTAGAGGTGTTCTTGTCAAAAGGCTCCCATGGGGAAAGTTTTGCGCCAGTGTGTGAAGGTCGTTCGGAATCCCCCAAATGTAAACAAAACAGAAAGTGGGAGGCGTAATAAAGAAAGAAGAATTTTTGTGTAAATACCTTAATTAAGAGATACAGGAGAGGAGAAATACCAATCGTTCGTCTAATGGTCCTGTTCGCTTTTTGGTCTTGACCGAGTATATATCTTGAATTTTTCGGAAGAGAGATGATTTTTATTGGAAGGCGATTCATTGAATCGTCTTCTATAGTCAGCACCTCCCAAAGTGGTTTGGACCTAAACACACATGTACACATCCTTACACCTATCGAAAATAGTTCGCCGATATACCCGCAACTTGGAACATGAAATGTCCAAAATATTATATATTTCAGTAATTTAAATATTTGATAAAATACATAAGTATAATTTCAAGCGTACTCTTTACGAAAACAGCTTGAAAACAATACTTGGAAGACGATTCATTGAATCGTTTTCTATATATGGCTTCCTGGAAGTGGTTTTGACCTAAACACACATATACACACCCTTACACCTATCGAAAATAGTTCGATGATATTTGCGCAACTCGGAACATGAAATGTCCAAAATATTACATATTTCAGTGATTTAAATATTCGATAAACTACATAAGTATATTTACCAGCGTATTCTTTATGAAAACAGCTTTAAAGCAATACGAGTCTGCGGTACATTTTGAGCGGTCACAATTCAGGACGAAGCGTATGAACCACATGGGAAGTTACTCCGTTTTGTTTGAGAAGAGTTACTGAGTAAAATTCACTTTAGTATACGGCTTTTTAAAGGTAATTTTGATTGTACGAATCATTCCAACGGACTCGTTGTGCAACGCAATCGAGTAGCATAGTTTGTTTGTTTACGTTTTCAAGCACGCGCTAATTAACATTAGAATCACTGAATCACGATGTTTGCAGTGCGTGTATTATTAATCCTGTTTATTAGCTCCGCCCCGAATACTATAGTTCAGTTCAGTTCAGATAAATTATCGGCACACTTCTTTTGAAGGCGGAGTCTATTTTCGCTAGGACTATTTACCACGTATTGATTTTGTAACGGCATTTAGTATCCGTACGAAGAAAAATAAACCAACTTAAACTGGGTTTAATGTTAGCTTGAGTCAATATGTTGAATCTGGTTTCATAAATCTAACTTAGTATTGCATATATGGATAATGTATCGATGGTTAATATGTAATGTTAATGAATTGACGTGTTTGTTTTGATTAAATTAGGACGTTGTACATAACGAGTGTAAATGTTTAAATTATCAGCAGACTTTAGAAAGGGAAACAACTCTTTTGGCATATACAGATAGTCTCCCTTTGTTAGATTCACGATGCATTTATTTCTACTAAATAACATCTACGAGTATATACGATTTTTGGACTTGAAAAAAATAATTACATATTATAATTTATCATTATGCATAACACCTCCACACCTTAATGTTCCCATTTAAATGTTAGATTCATGAAACCAGATTAGATTCATGTAAGATTCATTTGTCATTTATGAACTAATCAAAGAAGTGAATACTGATTTTGTGCCACAACCCGATTATAAGGACAGATTTGGGGTGATATCCATGAACAAGGCTGATTGGGCTGGTTTCAAAAGTAATATGAAGGTGTTTAGTGACTATTATGCCAACTCGGCCAAAACTGACTCAAAACGCATCATGGAACAGCTAAAAGGTAGAAATAGACAGGCTGTCAGCCCTACACATCCCCACCAGGTCATGCACTGGAGTATCGCCTTCCACCAGTACTTTCAGTACTTTGATTCGTTTTAGATGCGAGTTTTCAAGTTAAACACAGCAAATGTGAGCATTTGTTGTTTCTAAAATATGTCATATAATATACGTCTAAGTTAAGTATTTTTTCTGATACTTCCCCTATATTAAAATAAACCTCAGTTTCGTGCGTGTCATCGATATTGAGTTTTCTAATCTAACTGACGAATCAGCCCACAACAATTGTTGGTTTTCAATTCTTTTAGATTAGAGCTATTTGGAATCGCTATTTTTAAGGAATATTACTTTTTGTAATCCTCGGAATGTCTTGAAGACTCAGTCTACTTCAGAAGAGACTTGGGGTAATGAAACAACTCCAATTTATGATTTGTGGGGGTAAAATTGAATTAAACTTTGGTGTCAAAAAAAATTGTGGCTCATGGCCAAGGTGGGAAAAAACAAAACTAATTTCCTATTAAGATAAACGTTTCAGTGTATAAAACATTTGAAAATGACAATAAACATGTAATGAACTTTCAAGTAGCCAAGTAGCCAATTTGCCTCAATAAAAGTCAAGTAATTAGACATTGAACTCTTCGACTCAATTAAACAATATTTACCGAAATTAACAGAGTTAACTGAACACGGTAAAATTCAAGTTTAGAGGAAACGGCCGATATTTACCGACGCACGCACAATGCATTACGAAGCATCACAGATATTCAGTAAAAATCGATAGCCTTCGAATCCTTTCTTTGGACTTCTTTGTTTTCACTATCATACTATCAAGTTTTCACTATTGTGTTATCAACCTTTCACCATCAGGCTGCAGGATAACATTCATGACAAAAGTTAGTTGTTGGGACCAAAAGGATGTGCCACTCAAAAAAGAAAAGAAAAATCCCTAACTACGTACCCATCTTTGTGTGAGCATGTTACAGGAAACAAACATATGATATATATATATTTAGGCCTTAGTATAGAATAAATTACCGCTGCTTCCCTGCAAAACATAACTTCAGGTCACTTGTATGCAGTCTAGTACTGTCTACCAAATTCTTTAAAATTCATATAATTGTAATATAGATGTATGTACATTGGATTATACAAAGTGATCAATTTTTTATTTTCAGGAATCTGGAGAGAAACCTGAGACTATGACCAGCAAGGATGCAGCTATGTTTCCTATCATTGCAAGTTGCACATTGTTTGGAATCTATCTAGTATTCCAGGTAAGATCATACATTCAAGTACAATGTTCCATCATACCTCAGTCTCGTATCTTATTATTTTCAATGAGTGTGTGCCACATCACATTGTCGGGCTGTTGCATTAAATGATACCAAATTGAACATGTTTTTACTGGAGCCAAAGTTAGTTGGTCCTAATTATTGTGGAATGTCCATGTATTTTGTGTTCATTTTGATCTAAACTGCAGTTTTCCTTCCTTTCAGATATTCTCTAAAGAATACATCAACATGTTGCTAGCAGTATATTTCTTCTTCCTTGGTGTTCTAGCATTGGCTCATATTGCCAGGTAAATGAGTTATTTTGTATTTTGTCTTTTTCCTGTAAACCTCTATAATACTCCCCCCCCCCATGGTACCCTTACAATTTGATCTATAAATTAGTTAATGAGTTGGTCTTAATTTTGACATTGAAAGATTACTGTAAAATCTTTAATAATAGTGGGGATTTAATTTCATAGATTTCATGGATGACATCAACAATAAAATTAAATCCCCCATGAATATTAGTGATTCTATAGACAGAGGGATAGTGTATCCTTGAAATTTTGTCCCCACAAAATGGTCTTTTCCACAAAAACAACATAATTTTGTCCCATTGAAATTAAATGATTTTACATTATGCAATTTCTTTTGGAAGACAGTTTGGTGGGATTTTTTCTCAAATTGGTTTGTTGTCTGGTGTTTGGTCATTTTTTGCTTAATAATCATGAAATATGCATTTACTGGTATATACTATTTATGGTTAAATCATCCACAATTATGTAATTGACATTACGCCAGAGTGGAGATAACACATTAGGTTCAGCTGAGCCAGACACATAGTTATTACAAGAAATTTTGAGATGTTTGTATGGTGTTTTTCAGCCCAATCTTACATCCACTGATTCCACCACTGTTCCCTAACGAGGAATATCACATGATCTTCACACAAGGTGGTGGAGAAAAGAAAGAGGGTAAGTGAACAACATACAATCTCTTTATATGCAGGGTCCTACAATTTGGAATAATCCGGAAATCCGCATTATACAGAGTTATCTTTTCTGCACAAAATATAAGTTATTTGGTGAATTTATTCAAAGAATTGACAAAGTTATGGTCATTTGAAGTGACATAAAGTAAATTTTAACAATAAAACAATGTTTGAAGCCTTGTTTTAAAGGTGTTAGGATGTGTTCTTATTGCACCCAAAACTGATTTGCAGCTCGTTTTCAGGATTGGGAATTATGCCATAGTAGAGCCCCTAGTATATATAAATGATATGCCAGTACATAAATGTAGTACACTATTTTTTTCTGCTCTGTTGCTATATTATGACAGATATTGCTTTTGAATGTTTCTAGTTATTCAATTTATGTATTAGTATTATATTACTAAAATGTTTCATTCTTACGGGTTATCATTATAGAATTGGTCAATTGGAAATTTGACAGAAAGGACCTGTTAGTTATTGCCCTGTGTGGTGTTGTCGGATTGTGGTACTTGATGAAAAAGGTGAGAGACTAAAATAATGACTATTAATTAGAATAATTGATTTTAACACTGTTCAATGGTAAGTATGCTGGCCATCTAATCTGGCGACCTGTGTTCAAATCCTGGCAAAGGCAATCATATGTATTGCTGCCATATTTCAACAGAAAGCTGACTGGCAAATAAAGGCTATGCTCGGCATTAAAGAAATGTAAGATTAGCTAATAGTCATTTAAGATACAATTGCAAAATGTTCAAGTTTTCGGAAATTGTGGCAGTGCTCATAAGGAGGCACATTGTCTCACACTGGCAGAAGTTTAACCAGGCTAGACTAGGAAGGAATTCGTGGTTAAACCATGCAAGTTGAAACATATTTATTTGGAGGAGGGGGGGGGGGTCAGAAATAAGGGAAAAGATACTTCACATAATTTGGCCTGAAAAATTGCCTTAAAGGCACTGACATGATGATAATGTTGCTTTATAAATGATTGCATTTCTTTCAGCACTGGATTGCTAACAATCTGTTTGGCCTTGCGTTTGCTGTGAACGGTGTAGAGTTCTTATCATTGAACAGTATTACCACCGGCTGTATACTGTTAGGTGGTCTCTTCATTTATGATGTATTCTGGGTATTTGGTACCAACGTCATGGTAACAGTCGCCAAGTCATTTGAAGCACCAATCAAATGTGAGTTCATGCTTAGTTAAGAAATTAAACATTAGAATGCTTGTACACCCCTGGTTTTATTTTGTTAAACATTTCAGATTTGATATAACATTACCTTAACCTACTTACCCACAGTGCACATATTGATTATTCTGATAAGGGACTGGTTACATTGTATTGTGTGTATATTGATTGTTTTCTAGTTTTACTAGTAATTGACACACTATCTGCATTAGAGATAGGTATCCTCTAAAAAGGAATACAGTTGGTATAAATATATAACATAAGATGAAGGGTTAAAGTTTTAATGCTACTGTTTGATTCATGTGTATTACTTGTATCTAGCTCTGAGTACATTTCTCATACTTTCAAACTCATCTCACATTATTTGGGATATACATATGATATATAATTTATATATACAAACTGAAGTTGGGTGACTATTTCTGACATGAAGTTTGGTGACATATTATTGTTTGTTATCAATGTTGTTATTTTATTTCAGTGGTGTTTCCTCAAGATCTGTTGGAGAATGGCTTGGGTGCCAGTAACTTTGCTATGTTAGGTCTCGGTGACATTGTAATCCCGGGAATCTTCATTGCTCTCTTACTTAGATTTGATAACAGGTAATTATCTATAATGCAACACCATGTATTTATTCAGTCCTGTATATGTAGTTGTGGAAAGTAAAGAATGCATTACTCACAGGACCTAAAATAAAAAATTGTTTGGATTCTCCTACCTAGTACCTTCCAAAAATATTTTAATTTAAGACTAGTGGTTTTCATCTTAAGAGTAATTACTAAATTTTGCGTTTGTCTTGAACAAAAGCTATCATTCTGAAACATTGCCAAAATTTTTTCACATTAAAATTGTATCAACCAATCCAATCGACCACTTTAAAAATGAATTGACCAGTTCATTTGACCACTAGTAAAGTAGATTATACTCATATACTCTCAAATAAATTGAGGTTTTATTGAATGATATAGAACTGAATAATAGAGATCTGCATGTGAAAACCTGAGAGTTCAAATGCTTAATAGGCATTTAAATTAGCCAGTACACAAGAACATTCTCTATTGATCATTCAGTCGAGTGAATCAACCAGTATTTCCCCCATTGAAATTGAATTGACCAGTCAAATTGACCACTTTGAAAATGAACTGACCAGTTCATTTGACCACTTGTAGATCATACTCTCAAATAAATTGAGGCTCTATTAAATGCTTTAGAACTGAATAATGAACAATGTGTGAAACCCTGAAAGTTCAAATGCTTAATAGTCATGTAAATAAACCAGTACACAAAAAATTCTCTATTGATCTTTCAATTGACCAGTATTTCCCGGTATTGGACACTTTGGGAGTATTGGACAGGACGATATTTCCCGCCCGCCCGCCCCGGTATTTACCGCCCAACACTGTGCCAAAAACAATATTTAGCCTACCTACCCATTCTAAACCTGCTTGGGTCCGGAAGGAGTTTGACCTAGTCAATGACTCATGATCTATTGAAACTTTTACTTCTATTAACTTTTGTTGTATAATTTGGGTAAATTTCCTTTTGATATCAGACTAAAATTTGGTCTCATAATGTTTTAATGAAAAAGAGACATTTTTATGATTTGCAGAAAAATGTAATGTTGTTAGTTGTCTTCTCTGCCATCATTTAATTTGTTTGATGCCTTATATTTCAGCCGTAGGAAGGGTAGCCGAGTATATTTCTACGCTAGTTTTCTTGCCTACTTCCTTGGTCTTCTAGCAACCATTCTAGTCATGCATTTCTTCAAACATGCCCAGGTAATATATGTAACTTATATACATGTAAGATGAAATAGATTTATACTTGTATCGTATCCAATACTGTAGTACTGTAAAATCATTCATTTTCGTGGGGGATTAAATTTCGTGGATTTCGTGGTTCACTTCAACCACGAACATTGATTTTGACCCTTGTTTTGTTACCTGAAATGCAAAACCACGAATTCAAGTCCCAACGAAATTGTCTTTTTTACCAAAACCACGAAATTTCGTCCCAACGAAATTAAATGATTTTACAGTATATTATATAGTCCTTTATGGCAATATGGATCTAAATTGAAACAAGATCATAACAGAATAGATGATACATGTATTCGCCCAGGGTTGAATTTCATGGCCATGTGAGAATTTGTTTTGCTGGAATTTATCATTTTATTATCAACTTACTTATAACATGAAATGTTAAAGAGAAAAAGGGTAAATCTGTACATTCAAACTCCTCCAATATATAGTGGGTGCATAAAAATCAACCCTTCAGTGAGCATTCAAAGACCTTGGGTAACAGTTATTGTAATTTGTAAATGATATTTCGGTACAGGTAAAGATTTGAATGTATTGATGGCATTAGACCATATAAAGTTAATGTGTTTACTTGTTATTTTCAGCCTGCCTTGTTATATCTGGTACCAGCATGTATAGGTGTACCAGTCTTAGTTGCCCTTGTACGAGGTGAAATCAAACCATTGTTCAGGTAAGAAAATGTTACTCTCGTACAAATATGCTAGGACATGTAGAAAATTTTAATAACCTTAGTATCCTGAAGCCAAAGGCTAGTTTGACCACTGGCCCTTTTCTGACAGGAAGAAAACTGAATGATCATGCACGATTGTATCTGTTGGTCACAAACAACCTTGATATCTGATTGGTAATTACCATAGGGTTGGTATTCATTATTGATCTTACTTGACTTAATGATGAGGACAACCAACCAGATCACATATATCATTATGATTTGCTATCCTTATTCTCAAATAAAATAAGATTAAATTATATAATTATTGAATACCACCCTGTACATTTATTGATAGAAAAGAGCATTCACATTAAGTATATTTTAGTGCTGTATTGTGTAATTTAAGTTAGAACTTCGGATGTTTCTAGTTTGTATCAGGCAAGGATTTCTCATAATTTATGAAGCTAAACAATGGTATAAAAGTATAAAATCTTCAATCAACTTGCTTTTCCTTCTATTTTTATGCCCCTGCATCTACAGGTGTGGAGTCATATAGTGATGCACCTGTCCGTCTGTTCATTCCTCCGTTCCTTACAAAGCTTAGCTAGTTATAACGGTCAAGCCTACCACCGGGGCTTAAGCGTATACTAAACACAGTCTTGTTTCACTGCTTTAACTTTTAACTCTATATCATCTTTCCATGTTTAGTTATGAAGATCATCCGGAAGAAAAGAAGGAAGAGAAAGAAGAACAGAAAGAAAGTACACCAAGTAGTAAGAAGGCAAAGAAGATTAATTGAGGCATTAGATCTCAAAATCTCGGTGTTGGCATTGAAATGTATTTCTGCAATTAAGACGGCCATAATTTCACACAGTTTATTCAATATTTAAAGAGGAGTGACAGGTACTCCTTGATAAAATGATGATATTTTACCTACATTATAACATACTGTGTGTTCAGTTGACCTGTCTCCTTCTAGCATGTTGATGGTGTACTATGTGTAACTTCTTCTAGGTTACCTACTAATGAGACAAAAATAATCTTCTATACTTTACAGCGGTGTCGTAAACAGATTTTAATGTCGAAGTAAGTTACAGGTGATTGAATAAATGTTTTCAAGTTCTTATAGTTATTGATCGCCCAACTTATGGGATCAAATGGTTGCATTTGTAACAATGCAGCATGTTTACAACTGACAACCTTTATTTTATGCATTTAATAGACCGTTTAATCCAGCATTATTTAAGTTATGGCCGATTATGAATGCACTATCAAGTTGCTCTATGAAAAACATTGATGTGAAAGTAGGGAAAGTAGTAAGGTAAAGTATTGTTTTCATTGTGCATGACTGTATTGCTAACCAAACTTGACCTTGACAATGTATGATATTGGTAAAAAGGACAATGAATATTATTGTGTTTTAACGTTATATAAGGCCAGAATAGATTAATTGTTTGAGTATCATATCTCGTTGCCTAACTTTTTTCTTGAAATCAATTAATGGTCTGTTAAAATGTACTCAAACTAATAATGGAACTAAAGCCAGTCAAAATAGATTAAAGAAACACAAATTGTCAAGCTTTTGAAAAAAAGAAATTTAGATAACCTATATTAATGCAAATAAACCACCAAATACAAATTTATACTTTTAATATATCAAAGATGATAACCTAGCAATTGATTTGTGATGGTCTTACATATATTATTGTTTGTTATCATATGTTTGTGTCTTATTTCCTGACATTAGTGTTGAAACATTTTGATCTGATCATTCTATTAGAATGTTCATTATATGTTACATTCACTCTTCATTTATTACTCCATATATGTGTTTAAATTGTGTTCATGACAAGTTTTTGCGAAATCGTTCAATTTTGGTAAAAAGGCAATTACTAGTACATTGATCAATCATGTAGATCGACCATTTTGATTAATTTAGTTTGTTGCAATTCTTGTTGTAGGTTTTAGAAACTTATATGTTAATTGTCCAATGTCTTTTTTCTCCGGTGTCTTTTTAGTCTGACATTGTAACTTCTAGAATTTATTAATTATTATTTGTTTTAAATTTGTTGATTGAGCATTTTATGTTGCTGATTAGTTATTATTATCTTCTTTTTTTTAATAAAAATTTCAGATCATTCAGTCATGTTTATTACTTTATATTTTCAACTCTTTTAGTCTTGTTTTATCTGTACTTTTAGAAATAAAAATAAGTTGTTATGCTTAAATTTGAATAGTGACAAATTGCACTGCAGGTGTCTGTTGCGTAACACAAAGTGCTATTGAGCACCTTCATTCAGTTACCTCCCCTTCAATTAAATATAGAAGGCATGGATTACTTCCCGTGGAAAGCCTCCGTAGTGCCTTACTTAGGCAACGGACACTTGATGTTACAGTTTCTGCATAATACACATGGGTTAACATTAAAACACTGGTATTCCATGGACAGGGAGATGCATTCTGTTGAGATTCTTCATACAATCAAAATTTTCTGGAATCTGTCTTTGATTCAAATCTCATTCATTTAGTCTTTTGAATTAAATTGTGTGCATGTATGTAGAGTGTGCGTATAAAATGTTGTTGAAAGTATTATGTTATGTAATTTATTGAAAAAAAATTCTGGAGAAATTGTCAGAAGTCCACTACCAGTACTTCAAATTGACAAGTACAGTGCATTTACATGTCACTCGTTTATTTAGCTAGCATTATGTTGATGTCATTCTTGTTCTACCAGCATATTTTTCATCTGAAATATAGACTTGCCTAACCACTGATTTATGAGGATGGTTGTCGCACCTGTGTTTATAACTTTGCTACAATTGTATCAGGAAAATGCTGAATATTTTAAAATGACTAACCCAAGATTAATTAACCAGCTGAGGAATATTGAGTGCTATATACTTCATTTGATATTTTATGTCAAAAAATTGTGTCATGTTCTCTTGTTTTGGCATTTGTTCATGCCAGTGTATATTAATGGCACCACTACACAGATATACATTTTACTGACTTGAGTAACCCATTTACATGTATAATGCATATATGAAGCTATTGGTGTCGACCATATTAAACTGAGACTCATCTGACATGTACGAGCATAGACTCAGAGTTTCATTTTAATGTGGTGAGATAAAATTCAGTAATTTAATGATGTAAATACTTGCTTAGATTTCAGATGTATATGTGAACTAGTCTCATTGTTTATAAAACATAATAAAGTAAGATTGGAACTCCATTTGAGCGTTTGTTGTAATTTCTGTATTATCTGTGTATATTGAGTGACACACTTGTCTAGTGGTATGGTAGTCATAGGGGAAAGCTCTGGACTATGGATTTAGTCAGGGCACTTGTGTCATTTCTGAAGTGCATTTCCCATCCAACTAGGGATGAACTGCTCGGTAACCAAGAGGTATAGCTTGGCTATTTTGACCTGAGCCTGACCTTAATGCAAGAATATATTACAAGATTCTTGCTTTGATATATCAATTTCCGCAAGTAAATCGTGCAATATCGGCATTTAAGATTTGTGTTTGTATTACATCTCCAGTGTCTCCGTGATACTCCCCGATTATGAAAACATACACTTGGTGTTGTAAACGTAGACAATATATCGACTGTTAAATTATGGTAATCAATAGGTCAAACTCATGTCAATGTGGCCAAGCTATAGTCTCATGTGATTTGTTACTATATATAGGCATGCTTAAGAACCGAATACAAAATGTAACCTATTCGGAAAGTGCTATAGTACTACACTTAGATTGCTTGTATCACACCACTGTCATTTTTTACAAAGTTGGAGGTCATTGACCTTTCTAACAGGGAACAAAACTGAATGACCAAGCACTTAGATGTCTCAAGTCCTGCAAATAAACTACAGCACTATAGGGAATTTGACAACACTTCCTGCACATGTTGTTGGGGGATATACTGGATTCAGCGTGTGTGTGTGTGTGTGCGTCCGTTGGTGCGTCCGTTAGATTTTGTCCGGGCTGTTTCTTCATCATTCAATTGGTGATTTTGAAATACATTGGCACAAATGTTCCCCGTGTTGAGGCGGCGTGTCCCGCCCAAGACCAGTACCCCTAGCTTGAAGGTCAAGGACACTCTTGGAGGTCAAACGTCAAAAATGGGCATAATACTGCTTGTCCGGACCATAATTATGGTCTTCATTTGTTGGGTGATTTTGAAATACATTGGCATAAATGTTCCCTGTGTTGAGGCGGCATGTCGCGCCCAAGACCAGTACCCCTAGCTTGAAGGTCAAGGTCACTCTTGGAGGTCAAAGGTCCAAAATGGGCATAATACTGCTTGTCCGGACCATATGTTCTTCATTTGTTGGGTGATTTTTAAAATAACTTGGCATAATTGTTAAACACCACGAGGCGGTGTGCACTGCGCAAGATCCAGGCCTCTAGCTCAAAGGTCAAGGTCACACTTAGAGGTCAAAGGTAAAAAATGGCCATTATAGACCTTGTACGGGCTGTATCTCCCTTATGCATTGACACTTTTTAAAATAACTTGGTATAATTGTTAAACACCACGAGGCAGTGTGCAGTGCGCAAGATCCAGGCCTCTAGCTTAAAAGTCAAGGTCCAACAGAGGTCAAAGGTAAAAAATGGCCATTATAGACCTTGTCCAGGCTGTATCTCACTCATGCATAGACACTTTTTAAAATAACTTGGCATAATTGTTAAACACCATGAGGCGTCGGCAGTGCGCAAGATCCAGGCCTCTAGCTCA
Source organism: Spisula subtruncata (assembly GCA_963678985.1). Classification (NCBI taxonomy): domain Eukaryota; kingdom Metazoa; phylum Mollusca; class Bivalvia; order Venerida; family Mactridae; genus Spisula; species Spisula subtruncata. The sequence continues at coordinate 48,408,541 of OY787662.1, forward strand.
AATGTCCAGGGCACACTTAGAGGTCAAATGTAAAAAATGGCAATTATAGACCTTGTCCGGGCTGTATCTCACTCATGCATTGACACTTTTTTAAATAACTTGGCGTAATTGGTAAACACCATGAGGCGGTGCGCAGTGCGCAAGATGCAGGTCTCTAGCTCAAAGGTCAAGGTCACAGTTAGGAGTCAAGCATTAACAATGACCATTATAGATCTTGTCCGGGCTGTATCTCACTTGTACATTGACACTTTTTTAAATAACTTGGCAAATTTGTTAAACATCATGAGGCGGTGTGCCGTGCGTAAGATACATGTCTCTGGCTTCAAGGTCAAGGTCACACTGAGAGGTCAAACTTCAAAAATTACCATTATAGGCCTTGTCCGGGCTGTATCTCACTCATGCATTGACCAATCTTTTTATATTTGGCATGAATGTTCACCTTCATGAGACAGAGGTTCATGACAGACCTCGAGGTTCATATCTCAAGGTCACAGTTGAAGGTCAAATTGAAGCTTGTCCAGACCATGACTTTGTCGTGCATTGACCAATCTGTCTTACATTTGCCATGAATATTCACCTCCATAAGATGGCGTGTCATGCTCAACCCTCAGGTTCCTATATCAAAGGTCAAGGTCACAGTTGCAGGTCAAATTTCCAAAGAAGCTTGTCTGGATCATAATTTTGTCATGCATTGACCAATCTTGCTTGAAATTGCCATGGATGTCAACCTCTATTAATCGGAGTGTCATGAGCAACCCCTGGTTCTTTTCTCAAAGGTCAAGGTCACAGTTAGAGGTCAAAGGTCAAATTGAAGTTTGTAGGTTTACTTTGTTTTTTATGCATGCTGGCATTAGATGTAACTTAGCACATTTAAGTCAGTGCATTTGTTCAATGTGCGCCGAGGCTCGACATAATTTGCCCGAGGGCACAAATTTCTAGTTCTACTACCCAATACAATGTGGAGAATCACGTGATCAAATGATTTGAAATGGATAACGTTTGCACTGAAAACATTAGCGATTTCTTCCGCAAACGGTGAGTTTGTTCTTTGTTATAGCGATCGTGCGCTTTATATGACTATATTATAAAGCCTAAAGAACATCGCATGTATGTAGGAACACTAGACTATTACCGATTGTGCTCTATATTTAGCTGTTGTTAACTGATGCTCGACCTATTTTTATTACACTGGGTTGAGAATTCCTTTTGGTCGAGCATCATTTAAAACAAGCCAACTATAGAGTTCTATCGGTTCTTGCTGGGTATTCTTACATATACGGGAGATACGTTAGGCTACATGTATATAATATAACCATAATAAATGCACGATCGTTATAATCAAGAAAAAACTCGTTAGCAGACAAAATCGCAATCGTTTGGAGTGCGAACGGCATTCATTTGATCACGTGATCCTCCATACTGCAATAGAACCAGCCTGTAACAACACATGATCCAGGGTGGTATTTATCCATTCTCTAAACTGGGATTCTCCATAACAACTCATCAGCAGAACGACACTGGCATTTGACGCATAGTATACATGTAGAATATGTCATCAGTGTATTGACGGAGTTAACTTGTCAAAACGTGCATGTGTTGGTGTGTCTGGTACGACGATAGCGGAAAGTCACAGACACGCTAGTTTTACCTTACCTGGACACTCAACACGCGAAGATCCCAATGCCGCCGTTCCTTTATCTTAATTGGTTGGTACCAATGAATGACTTCCTCCCGTAGAAGATTATTGCATTATGCAGGACTTACTCAGTTCCGAGGCAGCTGATAATTCAGACCTGGATGATGACAATAATGAGAGACATCTGAAAGTGTTTTATTTTCAACTTGTGAATCATTTGGCAATTTGTGGACACTAGTCAGTTACTGTATGAATAATGAACGAACTGTTTCCTGTTTGGACTACTTCATATCCGCCACCAAATAATCAGACTGACTCTAGCTAATGACAAATCGATGGTTTAGTTTTTGAAGGTCGTAACTACTAACAACTTTAACAGACGGATACGTATTGAATTCTGCGCCATAGGGAGCTTCTTATGATCTTATTTTCAAGAAAACCTGAACTTTTCATGTTGACCAACATGAAGTTGTAAAAGCTTATTTTTCAATAAGTAAAGAGTAAATTTCAGATAGGTGTTTCTTGTTTTCTCAAACGATCTTCTAATTCTAAGTCAGCGAATAATGACTGAATGTGACATACGAGCGTATTTGCTAAAATCCTGTTTGTCGTTCATGGAACATGATATATACTCATTTACAAATGCAATGTGTTATATTTGTATGATTTAGCATGCTTAGGATCCCATGTACAGACATAGCTCAAAATTTTGCCACGGTGTGTAGAAATCTTTTCTGACACAAACAATTATGACAAAACACTAGGACACCCATTTCGTTTTCAGAGTAATCAGCTTGTCTGAACTTTATTTTTCTAGGTGAAGTAAAATCAGTAAATTGGTGGTGGTATTCAAATATGAAGATTTAATTTGATTTATGTGATCTACATTAATAAAATATGTTTCGACTTTGTTTTAATATGGCAAAAGAAACCAAAATTCTGGTCTATAATGGAGTTTACCTCACCAACTTCATATTTGGAAAATAGCAGCAAACGTTTGTCCATGCTAATTATTTAAAAATATTGCGTTAAGTAGTTCTAGTGATAGAAATCTTTACAATTATGCAATTAAGTACATGTCATCGACTTACCTTTATCACAAATGTCATTTTTGCTTTGTCAAATTGGTTAAAATACTGAGAAAATCAATGAAATGTGAAAACATGATTTATTAAACATGCAAATATCGCAAAAACAAATGAACGCTCAATACACAATCATTTTAAAACAAATCATATCCCCACAAAGTTATTTGTCATGAATAGAAACATTTTATTTGTTACCCCACCCACCTTCGTGGTAATGTTATATTTTATAGAAAGTAACCGTGATAATGATAAGAAGTTTCTACTTTAATTTCACAAAACAGTTATTTTTTATGCAATATGGATGATTTTGTCCATATGACACACAATGTGCTCACAGGTGGCAGTATCAGTGTTTGATCCGCAAACGATTAAACAATAAAATGAAAAATATAAAAACTTCCGTCACTGAGCTAATATACTATCAAGGCATAAAGCGTACTTTATGTCTACATGCCAAAGCTTGTGGAACATCGCATCTCGTTGTTTCAGCATGAACTACGGGCGCTGGAGGAAAATCGCTACACAAGTCATTCGAATAAACTATAACATATTCATTCTTACCGAAAATTTCGTTCAATTGTATATTATAACTGCGAAACGGCAAAACAGTGTTCCTTTCGATATTTAACTTCACTCGAGGCCTTTTTATTTACACAATGGATACACGCTCCACTCACAGTATCGTAATTATTGGTAGGAACCAAATATATTTGTAGATGCGATGTTCCACGATCTTTGGACATAGACATCTAGTACGCTTTATACCTTGATAGTGTATAAGCTCAGTGATTTTTTTATTCATTTTTTAAAAAAGTTTATATCCCAAACACTGATACTGCCACCTGTGAATGTGCTATGACACAACCGATCCACTATCCATATCTTATTATAAACTTACTTCAGTACATTCATGACTACATACAAATTCTTCAACAACTATTTCTCCTTAGTTCCGACGCACAACTTAATTTTATGCAGCAATCGAGGCTGTTGACATTTTAAGTTTTGCACTTATTCCTCCATCGTACACTTGAAAGGACATGCAATGTGCTAAATCTCTTATAGTTCATGTCATATTTTCAGTGTAAATACAAATACAAATACATGTCATTTATATAGCGCAAAAATTATGAAATCATATTCCATTGCGCTTCACAATTATATACATTCACAATTTAAAACAGGATTCTAGAATTAAGATTTAGTCATACGATCAAGAGCACACTCAGTGCCGATGAAACTGCCTATACAAATGAGTTTTTAAATATGCTCTGAACCTGGTTTCACATTGGATGTTTTTGAGATTGTTTGGTAGATCGTTCCACCATTTGGGACCAATGACGACCATAGATATGTCAGCTAATTTTGTTCGCCGTCTAGGAATATGAAAGTTTAATAGTGTCATTTTGTGATCGTAGTCTGTACCCTTACCGAATAGGATCAAACATTGTCTTTAGATACGATGGAGCTGTACACATGGTGACACGGAATAAGATAACCAGAACTTTAAACATTACCATAGCCTTAACTGGAAGCCAGTGCAATTCTGTCAGTGAAACAACACTTTTACACATTTTTTCATATTTCACACGATAGTGTGGAAGTCTAAATCCTTTTTAATACTTATTTTTATTGGGCATTTATTATCGCCTTTTACAGGTACTAAACATGTCAATGAATAGTCCCTTTACTGCTTGCCTGAAGAATCGCCCACTAAGGAAGTAAACGAAGAAATTTAATACACACGTAGAATTGTCCAAGTAAAACATAACAAAAAATATTGTAGTAAGCATATCTCCTGTTTTACCAAACGTTAATTCGCCAAGTAAGTTGCTCCAGACTACTCCTGGAAATCGTGTTAAAATGAATACAATGTTTGTATTTATCAGAATCCATGTTGTAGCTACACTCTGTCTGCTTGATGAACGTATTCGTTTCCTCAATGTTGATAGAATTATAATTGTTCCGATGAAAATGACACCAAAAGGAATCGCAGTTGATAGAGCAATAGTGATAGCCCTCACACCGACCACAGATGCTTCAGAGATAAGTTTAGTTGGTAAAGCTACTACGCATAGTGCACTACCACGGAATTCGCCGGATAATGGTTGAAGCTTTGTCCATAAAATGTTTAACGTAAAGTAACCAATTGAAAGTAGCCATACAAAAACTAATTGCACAAGTGTGGCAGTTTTGGTGCATATGGACTTTATTTTATGTGGTAGGGTTACACATATAACACGCTCGATGGTAATCAGCACTATGGTGTTGGATGACAGTACGGGACAAACAACTGAAAGGCTTAGGAGTTTACACATTATGTTTGGATCGAAGGGTTTAAAGTAATTTGCTACATCGACACATGGACCGGTAGCCACCACAATAATATCCGATACGGCCAATGATATGAAGTACAAATGCGTTGTGGTGAATTTTATTTTCTTACTACTTAGTGTTATGATAATTAATAAATTACCAAGCAAACCTAACACAATCATGACCAGATGGGCAATGAACGAATTGTCAATTTGTGGCAAAAACAAGTGTACATCGTAAACATCGTATCTGTAATCATAAATATAATACAAGCTACCGTTATATTCATAGTAGTATCTATAATTATATGTATCGCGGTTATTATAGTTATATTTATCATTGTACGAACCACTGTAATAATCATTATTGGTATCGTATTGAGTATTATCGTTTTTTGTCAAGTTGGTCGAGAAGTTATCCATTCTGTATGTTGTCTTCTCACTCACAATGGTTATTGATGTTTATATTTGCTGTTGTTTCCACTGCCGCTGAAAAAAGTGTTCTTTAATATTTAGAGTTTACGGATACCAACCACTACAACAAGAGGGTCCAAAGGGCCCTGGGTCGCTCACCTGTTTGGCCTAGTGACCTAGATTTTGGCCCAAATGACACAGTATCTAACTTGACCTAGATTTTATAGAGATAAACATTGTGACCAAGTTTCATAAAGATAGAGTCAAAATTGTGACCTCTAGTGTGTTCACAAGATTTTTCAATGATTTGGCCTCGTGACCTAGTTTTTGACCCCAGATGACCCAATATCGAACTTGGCCTAAATTTTATAATGATGATCATTGTGATCAAGTTTCATAAAGATAAGGTCAAAATTGTGACCTCTAGTGTGTTCACAAGCTTTTTCAATGATTTGGCCTCGTGACCTAGTTTTTGACTCCGGATGACCCAATATCGAACTTGACCAAAATTTTATAGTGATGATCAGTGTGATCAAGTTTCATAAAGATTAGGCTCAAATTGTGACCTCTAGTGTGTTCACAAGCTTTTTCAATGATTTGGCCTTCAAAGGCTTGTGACCTAGTTTTTGACCCCGGATGACCCAATATCGAACTTGACGTAGATTTTATAGAGATGATCATTGTGATCAATTTTCATAAAGATTAGTCTAAAATTGTGACCTCTAGTGTGTTCACAAGCTTTTTCAATGATTTGGCCTTGTGACCTAGTTTTTGACCCCAGATGACCCAATATCGAACTTGACCTAGATTTTATAGAGATGATCATTGTGATCAATTTTCATAAAGATAAGTCACAAATTGTGACCTCTAATGTGTTCACAAGGTTTTCCTTTGATTTGACCTAGTGACCTAGTTTTTGACCCCAGATGACCCAATATCGAACTTAACCTAGATTTTACAGAGATGATCATTGTGATCAAGTTTCGTAAAGATTAGGCTCAAATTGTGACCTCTAATGTGTTCACAAGGTTTTCCTTTGATTTGATCTAGTGACCTAGTTTTTGACCCCAGATGACCCAATATCGAACTTGACCTAGATTTTATAGAGATGATCATTGTGATCCATTTTCATAAAGATAAGTCACAAATTGTGACCTCTAATGTGTTCACAAGGTTTTTCAATGATTTGGCCTAGTGACCTAGTTTTTGACCCCAGATGACCCAATATCGAACTTGACCTAGATTTTACAGAGATGATCATTGTGATCAAGTTTCATAAAGATAAGTCACAAATTGTGACCTCTAATGTGTTCACAAGGTTTTTCAATGATTTGGACTAGTGACCTAGTTTTTGACCCCAGATGACCCAATATCGAACTTGACCTAGATTTTACAGAGATGATCATTGTGATCAAGTTTCATAAAGATTAGGCTCAAATTGTGACCTCTAATGTGTTCACAAGGTTTTCCTTTGATTTGACCTAGTGACCTAGTTTTTGACCCCAGATGACCCAATATCGAACTTGACCTAGATTTTAAAGAGATGATCATTGTGATCAAGTTTCGTAAAGATTAGGCTCAAATTGTGACCTCTTAATGTGTTCACAAGGTTTTCCTTTGATTTGATCTAGTGACCTAGTTTTTGACCCAAGATGACCCAATATCGAACTTGACCTAGATTTTATAGAGATGATCATTGTGATCCATTTTCATAAAGATAAGTCACAAATTGTGACCTCTAATGTGTTCACAAGGTTTTTCAATGATTTGGCCTAGTGACCTAGTTTTTGACCCCAGATGACCCAATAATGAACTTGACCTAGATTTTATAGAGATGATCATTGTGATCAAGTTTCATAAAGATTAGGCTCAAATTGTGACCTTCAATGTGTTCACAAGGTTTTCCTTTGATTTGACCTAGTGACCTAATTTTTGACCCCAGATGACCCAATATCGAACTTAACCTAGATTTTACAGAGATGATCATTGTGATCAAGTTTCATAAAGATTAGGCTCAAATTGTGACCTCTAATGTGTTCACAAGGTTTTCCTTTGATTTGACCTAGTGACCTAGTTTTTGACCCCAGATGACCCAATATCGAACTTGACCTAGATTTTATGGAGATGATCATTGTAATCAAGTTTCATAATGATCAGGCTAAATTTGTGACCTCTAGTGTGTTCACAAGCAATTGTGAACGGACGACGGACGACGGACGACGGACGGACGGACGGACGGACGACGGACGACGGACGAAGAGCGATCACAAAAGCTCACCTTGTCACTTTGTGACAGGTGAGCTAAAAAGGTATGGGAAATTTGGATATGGAAGGTAGCACTCAACTTAACCTGCCGAGCACAGAATCAGTAATACCACAACATAACTACATTGAACAATGCCCGCACATAAGCCAAAAATGATTAATAGTCCAACTCTTAAGGTACGAATAAGTATTTATCTTACGATGAGATGTTTATTGTTAATTTATCAATTATAAATATAATGAAGAAATTATTTTACAATGAAGATGAGGTGATAATATAATTTTGATATTCGTCAATGAGATAAAATAATTGGGAATTTGTTCAACAACAACACGTACTTAGTATTCTGTAGAATTATTATTATATTCACGTTTCGGCCGAGGCCTTCTTCAGAATAACAATAACCAATGAGATAAAACAATAGACAATTAAAATGTTACAAAGAAGGAACAATATCAATTTTGATGGAAAGGCATAAAAGAAAACAAAGATAGGAAAAAAGAGAGGAAACCGAACAGGGAAGCCAGCACTCAATTTAACCATCCGTGGTAAGCCTTGAGTAACGACACAACTACAAGGAGCAATACCAACACATAACCGAACGAACTAATTAAAAGCCCATATCCCAAAGAATTTCACAAAGAATCAACAAAACAACGGTGATCCTAAGTGACCGAATAATACGCAGTAAAGGTACAACCTAGTTCCTCAAGTCCCCGCTGCAAAAGAGCAAGATGGTTTAGTGTCAGAAATATTTCTCAAAACAGTGACCATAAGCGCCCAAATGAGGTTCTACTGCAACTTGACATTGCAAAAAAAAAAACATGCTCAAAACGACATTCTTTGAAGTAATATGTTTGGAACACAATGGTGTAGGATTTAAAGTATGGCTTCTATATTACATACAAGTGTTGTGTCTTAATTTGACTAAACTGACTATTTTATAATTTATATTATTAGTGTCTACGTATATATTATACAGCATTGTAGGAACTTACAGAAATGAAGTAACGTTAGTGTAATGTTTCAAAATGTAGTCTTCCAGTTTGGGACAAATTGTTTAATATACATCACTTTATAAAGGTTCGAAGTAGCGATAAAATATATTTTAATTATTTGGCGCCTTCATTTTCGATAGATAAATCAAACAGACCTGTACGAAAAATATTATGATGCAATAATTCAAATGGAATTACACATGGCACCTCATCAGTTTCAAATTAAATAAAGAAAACATTTAGGACAACACTTGTATTTACAATTAAGTATTAATGAGCGAATTAATTTATAGTCAGTGTCCAATACAGCAATGGAACATAAGCTCGTTTCTCGTGGTATACGAAGGTATGGACGGGTCATGCATTAAGGTCCAGAATGCAAATAATCCACATTCTACCACTTGACCTACGGTAAATGCAACTTCAGAAATCAAACGCCGATACATATCATTTACGTAGAAAATATTACAATAATGATTTGTATTACAAGAATGGTAAACAAAGAAATATCTTAATAATTAATACAGCACTTACTTTAATCGCTTCACCGTTCCTATGAAGATGCCTTCTTAGCTTTCTGTTATTTGGTAAGTTTAAATGAGTTCCAGGTAAATATATACAGTCTAAAAATTCGCTGAAACAAAGAAGGGGAATTCAAGAACGTTTTGGCTAGCAAGTTATAGAAATAATTGCACTGCCACAAATGAACTATTTTCTTTACACAACTACATTAGTAATTGCAAATACATTAGAAAAACAGAAATGAAGAAATAAGACAGGAAAGACAGCACTCAACTTTACCAGCCGAGCACAGAAATACGAGAGGTGTTCAACTTATTTATGAACAAAACATGAACACCGATTGTGCAATATTGTTTGAAAATAATTGAAATATATTTTTTAAACCATGCGAGAAAATGATTAAAGTTGAACATATGATCATCATACAGTGTATATTTCATTTGGTTAAAGCTAAAAACAACAATTTAGTAGATGATGTTGTTTTCCTGTTTTTAAGGCAAAATGGCCCATTTATTAGCATCAAGAAAGTGTTGGTAAATTTTTATTTTGCATTTTTAATGAGAACATCAGTAATATTTGTCGTTCGACGCGTTATTAAAGTTCTGTTGCCAGTAATTGTGAAATGGCCCCAAAATTTGAAAATTGCCCAACATTGCCAAAACATACACTATAAAGTTAAATTGGTTTTATGATATCTATGATGAATCCATTAGCAAAACATGGAATAGTACCACAGATGGGAGTGTCCATAGAAACTATCAGTGACATTATTTCGAAACAGTTTAATGCATAGTTTTGGGAAAATGCGAAGTTCCTACGCTGAAAATCAAGAAAAACATGCCTCGCAGCCAAAAGTCTTGGAATCTAGAAATGCGAAATAAACAACGTTATGTGGAAAAATTGTTTTATTATGGGGAAGCAATGCTGAATCTTAAAGAATGGTATGATAGATTATGGTATGCTATTTTAAAAAAGGTCACAAGGATAGGGAGAAGTTCATGTTTGTCCAGCATTGTGTGTTCGCGGCCGTTTTCATGGAAAGGCATTAGGTTTGTTGTTATGGAAATACGCACATCAAAATCAATATCAAATTGGCGAAATTGAAGGCTGTGGTCTATGTACGAACCGTTTCAAATCAGGTTTTCAACAAAAAAGTGTTACGTATCGTTCCTAGTGACTGTTCCAAGAACATAGTGGTTTGTCCCGATTCAGCTTCAAGTCACCATATACCACGGCAAATAAAAAAACTTTAGAATATAACTTTGATATATATTATAACCAAACAGTGGTTGTCGAAGTCTTCTCATGCTTTAACAATATAATTTCCATCTGATTGATACAAAAACAACGATTAAAGAAGGAAAATGTAAACGTCATTATTACGAGTTTCGGACCTTCAAAACGCAAATAACAACATCCGCTACCCTAATGTTGGTAATGATCTAACCATTACGTATTGGCAATTTACAATTATCATATATACTTCTTGTTACACTATTTTATACAATGCAACAGTTTTTATTCAATTTCATTGTTAGAGTAAGACAATATTGATGTTCATTTTCTGTTCATAAATAAGTTGAACACCTCTCGTAGTAACATCACAATACAACCACACGAATGTCCACTCCAATAGCAAAGTACATGTTTTTGATATCTGCTCCAATATAGCATGAAGCCCTAAGATTGGTCCATTCGTAACACCGAATGTGTATAAATGACAAAACATCGGTCGGCTATTAACATGTCGATGGCTTAGAACCAGGAGGTCGTTACTACCTCTTACGACCTTATAAGACTCATACATATTTGAAATCTGCTTCACAAGGCGCTTCTTATGAGCATATTTTCATGAAAATCTGAAATTGTCATTTTGACCAAAATGAAGTTTTAAAAACGTGTTTTCCCATAGGTAAAGACTAAATTACAGACAGTTTTCTCTTATTTTCTCAATATATCAATTTCGTAGTTACGACCTTCTTGTTCTAAGCCAGCGATGTATTGGTCATTTTGACTTTCTTTGTTGACTTTTACTTTTGTAACAACTCAATGAGAACGATGAACACATTTCTCATTAATTGGAAGAAATAAAATTATATGATTGCAGTTTTATTTTTCATTATGAAAGAATCATCGTTTATTGTGCCCAGCGATGAACACATTTCACAGTAATTGGAAGAAATAAAGTCATATGACCGCTCTTTTATTTTTCATTATGAAAGAAAGAATTATTGTTAGTAGTATCTAGCTTACGGTGATTGTGAGCCTATTGGATTATTATAGATACTTAAACGTATCATAATGTTTCATCATGTACTACCGTAATGAAATTATTTGTAGATCAAAATACATGTAGTAATACACTCAGGGGCGTAATAAAAAAGTAATGAAGAAATCGAACTGGGGAGGCAGAACTCAACAAGCCGAGCACAGAAATCAGTAACACCACAACACTTAACTTTCAAACCATAAAATGTAAGTTTAAATTATCAAATAGGACCGATATGGGTAGGGAAATTACGGCATGTTTAAAATGCAGATTTTTTGTTCAGTTAAAATATTAAGTAGTGTATTCGTCCACTGATCCTCGGTAAATCATGACAGAAATCAGTGTTTGTCAGATCAGTTTCCTGGCAAATAAACATCCATACTAAATACATAAAGTCGGCTTGTTTATGCTACTGTTTTATTCTTTTTGAATGAAACAGTTATCTGTGAACAACAATTATAAACAAACTAGGCGTTTTATTCTTCGACCGATTCTTATTAGATAGCATCGACTAAGAATCCAAAGGACACGACCATTCTTTTAAAATTTCAAACTTTTGATATGATATGATCAGTAACTGTTATGATATTAATGATAAACATAGCAATACCTTACTTATTAAAACTACACTCACCCTCAACCATAGTGCACGTCCTATGAAAATTTGTTCCTCTGTTTTTGGTATTTGGCTAGTTTCCATGATTTCTAGTTAAAGTGTACAGTTGTAGAAATCACACAAAATGGATAATTCAAAAATTAATTGGGGTTTGGCAAGTGAATCCATGTTTTTATTGGCCAGTCTTACTTCTTTTGTTGATTTATACTTTTATAACAACGAACTTGTAACATGGGTGAGGTATTCAGTTTTCCCTTAATCTGAAGGACTTAATATTATATTATCTCTGTATCATTTTTATTATGTCTAGCCTTCGGTGTTGGTGAGTAGTTTACAATTTTAATGAAATTTGTTTAGATATTATATTTTTGTTGTAATATACCTACCTTCTTGACTATTATAATATAGTGAAATGTGTCTTCTAGCACCAAATAATTCACTTGCTTTAAGTGGTTAATATCATAAGTAGAGTTATTATTATCATACACGTTATTATTACCTGCCCTGAAAACCGATTATACAATTAACTATATCAATACTATTCCATTGGTGCCAAACCCTATCAATAAAAATGTGTTGATCATATAACACTGCCAATAAAGACTTTTAAGATCGAACCTATTTTTAACGTTTTTATGACGTTTAAAGAAATATATATTTTATATAACAATATTTTCCTTGAACGGTTAATTCATATCAGTATAGATTAGTATGTCAACGCTGTTCGTTTTATTATATATTATGTGAAATAAATCGATTGATTTCCTTTTATAAATGAGTTTGAGTGTTGGGTTAAAAGGTTATAGCCTAATATGTATGGTAGTCAAACAAGCTTATAACCCTTATAAGGTTGTAAGTGGCACTTACGACCTTTTCATTCTACATGTAAGCCAGCGATTTGGCTAATTGAATTAAGTCGATGATTTGCATGTGACACTGGTGGGGTTAAATAGTGATTGCATGCATACACGTGCATATACTTCTTTATTTTATATAAAAAGTGTACGTGCTTTGTGGGTTTATTAAGTAATGATGGACTTTGACCGTTTTGGCTTTGGGGCATTCGGAAGTCTCATGAACATATTTTTGAGAGCGAAAGTACCTACATGAGATAACTTTGTGTATTTCGAGATAGAAATGCGTCTTATGTGTGGACATTGCCTCGTATTTTATCACTTTTATCTATCTCGTTTAATAAATTGAATATGAAAATACACCCATGTAAGATCCACTATGTACAATATGAAAATGTCTTTGCATATTGCCACATATCGGAAAAGACATAACTGTAGAACACGAGGTCATAGTATTCCATAGGGAATATGATGTAAAAAATGCATTAACAGGCTGGAAAAGAACATTAACAATATGACAACTCGGGGCCAACATACTGTATAATAGATGACTTAAATAATAGTCGGTAAGATATTTATTGATGTGTACTTTTAAAAACTATACAAATGTACAAATAGTGAAATTCAATCTGGGTATATAACTCATTTCGAACTTCATTTGGGAAGACATATTTTTATCATTCTTATTTGTGGTGCATCAAAATAAAGTTAGAATCAAAATATTACACCGGACAAGGAAAAACTACACGTCATTCTGGGTAGGTTGTTTATTAGTTTATTATTAATAATTAAAAAAAAAACCCACGATGTTTCTTGAGCGACAAATCACCCTGTCAAAATTTAGCCATGTCCTCCTATGATATTTCCAATTAGTGATACCTTCTCTGTACTTTCCAAAGATACTAGTGTAATAAATTTACCAACATATTGTAATCAATTTGTCAGATGAAATGATAATTCATTTATCGACGTGAGTACATAAACTAGTATGTACGATAGGTGCATCACTTATACATGTATTTGAACAGTGCTGAATGTTCGATATCTTCCACCTAACCCGATATAAATGAAATATCTCTTTTTCAAAGTGAGAAGTAATGTGTCAGGCATCATAAACAAAAATTGTTTTGGATATTTGCAATATGGTTCCAACCGAAATTGTCAATTCTGTAGAGGATGTTGCTTTTGGCTTTATGAAGGCCAAACACTCCCAACAAATCGCCAAGAAGAAGTTGAAGAAACATTGGTGTACTATTTTTGTGAAGATAGTCGTCAGTAGCACTCGTCACTAGAAGTGTGTTATTGTCAGGTTGCCCCATAAGTGAAATAACACAAAATATTAAAAAATGCCAAAAAGTGTCAATTTGTTTGATAATCGTACGCATTTGATGTATGATGACTAGGACCAACCAAATAACTAAAATGTGGTTTTCAACGAAGTTAGGAGGAAAAATAAAGTGAGACAATCGCCTTAAACCACCATAAATTCTACAACTGAACGGTTATATCGATAACTTTGTCACCTCTGATTAGACAATACATAACAATTGAGATATTTACGGTACACGACCAGACTGCTATATGAAAAATATTTACGACCCCACGAAGACGTTGACATTCGTTAAGCTACTTTGGTTAGCAGCCTGTTCATTACATGTGCTGTTGTTTGTTATAACTTATCAAATAGAACTCAAATTTATTCTACAAACGGACAAACGCACGACAGTATGCCATTTATGTTAAAAATGTTTTTGGACAAAATGTGTCCCACATATCTTTCCTTGCGACAGTTTCCGAATCATGGTTTTCTGCTAAATGCCGAGCACCATATACCAACACGATCAAACCATTCGGTACCTTCAGAACACAATGTGAATATTTGGTTCAAATTAATTACAAATACAAAACATGAGCGTATATGATAATTGACACATTGATGTATACGATTAAATAAAGACTTTTCAACTATACAATGTCATGTTGAAAATATGGAATGTTCAACACTGTTCAAATATAAGTGGGACCCATCTCGTATAATACAATTCGTAGTCGATGGTGTGTCAAAACCATTAGGTCCTATGGAAATCATGCACATTACATCCGCTCAAAAACAAATTTTAAGAAAACAGTGTATTGGCTACTAATACAAAAACGGAATATTATTTTTTTTTAAATGGTTTTGAAAATCTAACGACACTAGCGCTTTGTTTCACATTTTTAAAGAAAAAACAAAACATTCTCTGGTTTACAAGGCATTTATGTTGTTCCTTTTAGACGCGATACGCGGTGATGGCTCATCTGTTAGGCCTTTGTACATGTTATGTGTATCTGGCAACATGTTTTGAATGTGCTTACTGTATATACATGCGAGAGCATGCCTTGTTCGTGGTACAGAGACGATTTAGTGTTTGCGTGTATGTATGTGTAGACCGCGTATGTGTGTGCAAGCGTGAGTGCGAACGTGCGTGCATGCGTGTGTGGGTGTGCGTGTGTGTGTGTGTTTGCTTTTGTCTATCACAGATGAGCAACCTTAACATGAGCTTGTGCTGGGATGAGTTTTGCCAATATTCTGAACCTTTGACCTTTTATTCACTATAAAATATTTAGTGAAATATTATAGGTGAATCTCCCACGGTGTTTGTTACATTTCCTTTTAACTTGAACAGATGAACAACCTCAATTCACTATGAGTTTTGCCTGAATTATGGCCCTTTGTTCTTTCATTTACTGTACAGCGAGTTTTGCAGGGACAATCCCTTCAAATTTGTTGAAACCTTTAGGGTGAACAGCCTTGTAGATGTATATAGGAAAGATAATGTGCTCCACGATTGAGGACAGTGTGTTCAAACATTATCTGGTTACTAAAGTTTTACATTTGTTATCTGTGGCACCGGCAGATAAATGAGCACCTTGTCCCGTGTTCACAAAGAAAATTATCTAAATAAGAAAATAAACCCCCACATAAAATGTTACTGTTCAGAAATAAAGAAGTTTCCACTATTTTGGTAATTAAGCTCATTCTTGATTCTGAGACCGAAAATCAAGCTTGAGTCTGATCATTTTTTTGTGAACCTGTACATGACCTCATTCCTCCAAAAACTGGAGTCAGATCACCAGTGAACTGGGAAATAACAATACATAATGTAAGTGTTCTTCTGGGTGACACAGTGGCCAACACTCTTTACTACCATTCTAGAAGTCCCTGGTTCAAATCTCGGCCGAGGCACTGGAAAATTCAGAAACGTGTCTCAGTGTTTCCAACCCAACTAGAGATGAACTGGTTGGTAACCCAGAGGTAGTCTTGCATGTATAGGTGCTGCACATTGAAGTACTAAAGAGTCTATTTGGAAAGAGTTTAAATTCCTTGTAACATACCACTGTCTCATCTACTAGATGTCCCATCCCCAATAAGCAGAACCCCATCGGTAATAAGTGCTTGCATTTTAGAGGTTATCCTTGACTGAAAGGTTTAAACAATTACATCTACAAAAACATCATCAACACAAAATTTTATATAATTAATATTTATTTCAGCAGTTAACACTGGCAGTTCAAAATAAGTGAACCCCATCAGTATACAAATACTAATAAATAATATAAATGACAGCAATGTTTATATCGGTAACAGAGTTATCACAAAAAGAAACATACTACAAAATTCACAGATACTTGTACTGGCTAAGAAAAGTAAGGTCGAAAGTGCAAAATACGTACATTTAGAGAAAACAAGAACAGTTTATATACTGTATCTGAAAACTGTCTTTACTAAACAAGACTGCGTTCAATAAAAGCCTATGCCCTGTGGAAGCCATTTCAATAAGTCTAAGTCCAAAATTAGGTCAAGGTCAAAATGGAGTCAGTTGATACAGGCGTGTGGAGAGTGGTCATTTACAACATCCATTCAAGTTTGAAAGCTTTGTAGCAAGCCATATTAATGCTAGAAGAAACGGTCAATTTGATACGGGGCATAAAAATCCAAGCTTTTGCTACTTCAATGACCTTTCCCAATTTCAATGAAAAAATGTTTGCAAGATGCTAATGAATGGGTCATTGGGTTCTATAAGGTCCCAAGAAGCACTTATCAACTTACTCTCCTTTCCCATCAAAATCTTAAGACTGATAATCTGTTAATGAAATACAGTATTGTACCATATCTTCATGGTAATGATACACTAACAACTTATACATTGAATATTCCACGATTGTATTACATATACCACAGCAGAATGAATATATGATCCCAAAACCATGTTTTATCAATAAAAATAGAACTACCACGACTAAATCTGTTTGGCCCGAAATGACTTAGAAACCTTATACAGGGTCTTTGGTCTGGGCAAAATGATAATGTCCTAGTATACTATAAAATCATTAATACAAAATGTACTTGTGGGGGATTAAATTTTGTGGATTTCGTGGTTCACCTTAAACACAAAATAACATCCAATTGATTATAATTTTGACCATTGTAGTTATCACCTGAAATGCAAAATCCATGAATTAAGTCCCACCGAAATGGTCTTTTTACCAAAGACACTGAAATGGTCTTTTTACCAAAGACACCGAAATGGTCTTTTTTCCAAAGACACTGAAACTATTGAAACTTAATGATTTTACAGTATAGTACATGTATGATGCCTCACACAGAAGCATAGATTCAATTATATCCGAAGGCAGTTGGAGGCATTTAAGTTCTACTGTGTTACAATAAAATGATTGAATATGCAAGTAAATTGTAAGGAACCCATCTATGTGTCAACTGTCTGATTTAAGATGACAAACTAGCCAAGTCGTTTGAACCATGTATCACAGTCTTAATGCAGTAGATTAATTTCACAGTATTGTCCATTTGATAAATTTATATGGAAATTTTGTGAGATGCATTTTTAACAAGTGAGCTGAATTAAAGAACTGCTAACCTTCTCCCTCAGTTTAAATTATATAAAATTTACTGCCATCATTTTTTCCCAGGAATTTTATTATGGAAAAAAGTGTAAATATTTTGTGACAAGAAACATTTAAGCTTTTAGTTTTATTACGATACCTCCCTTGTCCAAAACTGAATTGTCTCCTCTGAATACATAAGCAGGTCCAAGAATTTAATATGAAATTCTTCCACATAATGAACATTTGTATGGATTGAACGCACTGTAGTGACTATACAGCATACAACAATGCATCACTATTGCTATCTGTATGCTGAGGACACAAGTAGGCAATTAATTATGTTGAAGTCCAATGATGACTATCTAGCAGTTTGTTGAGCCCCCCCCCCCACGGTCAGTATCTAACCAATTGATGAGGCTCACTGCCCACTATCTGGCAGTTAGTGGAGTCCCACTTGTCAGTATTTCTTTATTTGTTGAGATTCATTTGCCACTATCTAGCAGTTAGTGGATGCCCACTAGTCAGTATTTCACTCTTTGTTTAGGTCCATTGATCACTATCTAGCAGTTAGTTGAGGACTACCAGTAGACTGGTCCATATCTACTTTAGGTAATGATACAGTTATACCACGACTTGCCGGTACATGCATATCCAAACTCTACAATATAACAAATCAGAGATAGAGGTAACAAGATTGAGGTGCACAGAATATAAAATGTAATGCATTGTACAATAGTCAAAAGCATTTATTATCTTTAATATCCTTGTGAAATTTAGAAGTGTATGCCACACTCAGTAAACATATTAAATTTCGTGATTAATTTCTACGCATATGAACTCCAAAACATGATATATTGGCCGGTATATCACAGAAAACTATGAACTATTTCCTAATTAAACATACAAGCTTACCTGACTGTCTACAGATTGGAACATCAGTCTATAACCATCAGACCTCTGTGATATGGGTGATATGTTAGGTGACACAGGATATGCCGGAAGTCCAGTCTGTAAAACAAGAACACATGACTTTGTATAAATCTGTTCTGCTTCATACTCACAAAGCCTTAGTCTTTATGTATTCTCAAGTATCATGATTGAGGAAGATCAGAGGTGCTCCTTACACCATTATTTTAACTAAAACCAATTGTCGAACCAGATAAACTAATAAAATCTTCATATGTATAAGAAGTTCCAAAGATATATTTCACAAGTGAGAACTGAGTAGTCACAAATAAGCTCAATTTTACTCTACAGTAAACTTACAGCTCAATGCTACCTCCATAGATAAGTCAATTCATGGAGACATGAACCTGTCCCATACCCGCAAAGTAATCCTATAAAAGTGTAGTAACTCCTTTTTTAGTTCTTAATTTCTGTTTTTGTTAGTATGGAGGGGAGACAATCCAATTATGGAAATCAAGACACCTATCAAGAGAAATCATGCTTTATTTTTCACAATTTGTCAAGTCAAAAAAGATCTGCACATAAGTGTTCACATCGTATAACATCTCTTGGGTGTATGTAGGAAGGAGTAAAACAAATCTTCACATCAGATATGTACGTGTTCTAGCTCAGACTGCTCTGAACGGCCTGTTTAAACATTCTGTAGGTTAATGGTCATAGGCTGAATTGTAAGCATGAATGCATTAACTGTCCCACCCATCCCATCCCACAATGGTATGTGAATATTCTCACCTGTTTAGGCATTGCTCTGTAACCAGGAAGCTCCATCGACTGTCTTAACATTTCATCGTTACCATTATTCAAACTTTGCTGAATATTAGGTTTAGGGTGTCCATTAACAACTGGCTGTTGTTGTTGTTGTTGCCTTTGTTGTTGTTTTTGTTGTTGCTGTTGTTCTTGTATCCTCTGTTGTTGTTGCATGACTAGCTCAATCAGTTTCTGTTGTTGCTCATACTGTAACTGTTGTTGTTGCAGCCTTTGTTGATTATCAACAACTTGACTTCTAGCAGACTGACTTGGTTGTTGTATATGTTGTTGTTGTTGCATTTGTTGTTGTTGCTGCTGCTGTTGCATTTGTTGTTGTTGCTTCTGCATTTGTTGTTGTTGTTGCTGCTGCATTTGTTGTTGTTGTTGCTGCTGCAATTGTTGTTCTTCCATTTGTTGTTGTCCATGATTTTCTTGCTCCTGTACGACCATTTTTTGGTTCATCAAACCATTCAGTCTCCTCTGAGCTTCAGCATGCTGTTGATTTAGTGCGGCTATTTGTGAGGCAAGATATTCCCTGTCCGATCCCTTAGAATCATGTGACCTTTGGGAGTCATGTGACCTTTGTGTGTCAGCCAACTGATCATGGGATCCAACACTGTTCTGATCATGTGACCTTTGTAAGGTCTGAGGTTTGTCTTGAGGTATAACACTAATCGGTTGTTGTTGTTTTTCATAAAATGACAAAGGAAGTTCGTGCTGATTCTGAGGATGTCCCGCGGATCCGGTGGGCAGTGGTATTCTTACATTACTCTGGACTAGCGGTGTAGGCTTTGGAACACTAACAGAATTCACTGGAACACTAACCGGGCCTGGATGTGGGTGCCCTGGTATAGTACTAGACATAGTCGATATATTGTTTGGGTTTATGACTTGGGCAAGACTGGAAGGACATAAGGCCGGTAGTTCAGAGTAGTCATCCTGTAGAGCTGAGTTGTTACTCTCTACACTTGATACATAACCTTGCATATCTAGCAGAGATTGTTGCTCTGAAATAATAAACCGAACAAAAAATATAATAAATCGTATTTTCTATGATTTTGTGATATGTTTTCTATTGGGGTATTTTCTCAAATGTTGTGTTATCAACCCTCTGTCATACATTGTAAGTAAAACGTACAATATCAATTCATAACAGAGCCTAAATCATTTATAACTCACAGACTGAAGCATGATACAGGAACTAGTACTTTGTTGACCTGAAAAAGATTGCCAAACTAGTGGGGTAATCTGTTACAATGCTCTAACGGGTTCAATTTTAGGTTATGGTCTTCCATGACATTGGTCTCCATACAGTAAAGTTCCCAATGATGAAGAAGTTGATTGTGTCTCACGCAGGGCTAGTTTAACACTGTACTAAAGGATAGTTTAGAAGCTATGTAAATTAGCAGATCATTGTTTTATTTCTACATTAGGTAGGTTATGCCTACCCATTACGTTGGCTATGATTACACCCTTCCCCTAATCATTCAGTGATAAGTATGCTGTTACATTCAGAAGCCATAGCACATTTGCTAACAATTAGCTAACAAATTTATAAAGCTGAATATTGTTTTATCCGTTGTCCACAGTGATACTCAGTTACTTACTAGCTGCCTCCCTTTCTTGATCAACAATTCTAGATCTTCTTACTGGAGGTGATAACATCACGGCAGCAGATACAGGCTTCAAATGATCACCAAATGCATTCATTTCTCTCGGTATCTTAGTAGGCAAATCTAAAACAGACATGTTCATGATGATGCAATGTGTGAACAGTGGTATTTCACTCAATATGAATGTGGCACATAAATCACAGATTTCACAATTCATGAATGAGTTTACTATATTGACCATTGATGTATACAATGTATACAAAAAGTTGCATCACGAAAGTAACAAAACTATTATATATACCGTTTTACAAAATCAATGTAGAACAGAACTTACAAATTAAAATACTACTTAGAACTTCTGCAATCTGTAGTAACTGGTACTCATGTAGTTGTTATTTTAAATTTTAATCCTCTGAGTTATATTTAAAACCAAAATGGTATTAAAAGGTAACCTTGCACAGTGAAGGGAGCCTGGTGAGATTTTGGTGGTGTCTGTGACAATATAGGTTCATTGTCATCTGGTATAGTAGACTGGTAGACATCTTGCTGCTGATCAGGGTCAGTAGAAGCATTCTGGTGGACTGCTGTCTGGGTGGGGTTTGATGTCACTGACTGAGCAGGACTCCATGCTTGGTCGGTCTGTGTTTGTCCTCCCCATAATACAAATATCATGTCTATTAAAATCAGGTGAAAGATCACAATTATTAAGCTGATCTCTCGTGCATTAATAAATTCTTAGGATAGGACTTTTATTACATCACAATATGGTCACCTGTGGGTGTTCCAACCATTTGGCAAAAAAGGCTTTTATAATATTTGTGATCACTCTTTGTCCACTATATGTTATATGTTGACAACACTTTTTTTAAACAATTTTTCATGCGTCTCAGGGATTTCCCCAGAAAATTTTCTAAGCGCAATAGGGGTTGGAAGGGGAGGGGTGTCCTCTACCGTATTTAAAAAAAAAAAAATTAGGGGATAAAATGGTGCAAATTTTGGAGGTTTTAGGGGCAATATCATGAATACAACATAATTTAGACGCTCAGATATGACTTTTTAAGCGCAATTCAAATTGTAAGCGCACTGGCATACTGTATTTTGGAATCCAAGCGCACTGGGCCCAGACATTAAAACACCCTGGGGAAATCTCTGCGTCTGTCAATTGACCAAACCACTTTTACTGAAACTAATAATCAACCAGTACTGACTTCCTTTTCTCCATGCAACTGATAATTCTCCAAATTTGGCTCAACTGCCCAATGAAGAACATAACCAACCTAACTTGTGAATCAATCCTAATCTGAATCTTCTGATATCATACCTTTAGTCGACTTATCTCAGTCCGTGTCTCCAATCGGAATTTTTGAAATTCAAATGCCATGTTTTGAAATTCTTCTTGTGTGATAATAATATCCTGCAACAAGAAATGACACCATGGAATTTATGATAACATAAACTGAAATCTTCAAGGAAATACAACAAGAGCACCGCAAATGAGTGCTGGACGATTAACTGTTTCCCACTTTGTAGTACCCTTGCTCATCAAGGATTGGAAACTAAGAGTAACAAGGGCAGATAACTACATAAATATAGGTCACAGGGTTATCAGTATGGACTCCTCTTGTGATGGTGAATAACTATGTTGAGTTTCAAGTAAATACCTTGGATAGTCTTAGAGAAATTGTCATTTTTGTGTAAAAAATCTAAGTCACAAAAGGGGAATAACTCTGATAAAATGGTGTATAGAATTATTTGCTCTTGTCAGTAGATTTAGGTCAATACATTCCACAAGTGTGTTGACTTTCAAGTTGAAAGTTCTGATAGTGTTTGAGGAAATGCAATTTATGTGTAAAATTACCACTATTCAAAACAAGGGCAGATAACTCCATAATTAAAGATAACAGGGCTATCAGCCTTGTCAGTATGGACTGATTGGATTCCTCTTGTGATGATAAATAACTATGCCAAGTTTCAAGTGGATACTTTTGATAGACTATGAGAAAATGACTCTGACAATAAACTTAACCAAAGCAGACACCCAAGCTGACGATCACGTCTAGACAATTGCTCACATTTTTTTCTTCCAAAAGTCGAGCTAATAAAAGAGGCAAAGTAGTAAAACCTAGTGATGGGAACTAGTACAGGCCCTACAAAATACCAGGCCAATGAGGAAAGGGACAGAAAACAGTAAACGGATAGAGCTAGATGACCAAGAAGGAAAGCCACAAATTGAATAGTAAAATTAATTACTTACAGAGGTCAATGCATCAACAAGAGCTCTGAACTGTACAACATCTTGCGACAGCTGTTCCCTAACTGTCACCTCAGCTTGTAGGCGTAGTTCACATTCCTTCAAATATCTCGTCAGTTTGGTGACAGAATCAACAATAGCCAGTGTATAACCAGAGAATGATTCCTGTCGGTGTCGTTCAGCAGGTGGTCTACGACCTGTGTGCAGCTCGTACTCAGCTATCTCATCCTCTAGTGTTTCCAAGACCTTAAGAATTAATGATAACTATCAGCTACTGACAAGTGAAACCACAATAAGTCTGCGAAATTAGCAATTGTCTGGTTATCCAGGACGAGTAACTGTTGATTCGGGTAAGTTACTTTTGGAGTTGAACAAGTAACTTTTGCAGTATTTTTGTATAGCGTATAAAGGAACACTAATATATTTTACAGATTTGGGCAAGTAGTTTCGAATTCTAATTTCGTAAACTGCAATAAGAAGATAACCAAATATTGTGATCTCTAAAATATGGCATTCTTATAGGAGTGGGTCTTCATAATGAGGTTAAATAGATCACATATCAAACCATACACAAATAATTTACCAAGCAAGTGATACCTGCACCTGCCGTACATACTTAACTTATAATTATTCAGTCATAAACATCAGTCATGAACAACAACATAAGAACAGAAAATAATGAATTCACAGAAAATAATACAATATATTTTTATTAAAAGGCAGAAAAAGTTATTGATAAAAATAATTTGAATTATCTAACCTTTCTAAGTTCATTTAGACTCAGATTGGATGTATTTAACTCTGGTTCTGGTCTCGGCACTCGTCGTTTCATCCTGTTGATCTTACTTGTATCATTCATAGCAGACTTAGGTGGTTGTAATATCTCTAGTGACTCATTCATATCTTTCTTATTTCTTGGTGGTGTTCGGAAAGTGCCATCTAAAATAAACAAGAAATGTTTGTAAAGCACAATGTCAGCCTAATAGTGGAAAATGTGGTCACAGTGACCTTGAACTTTGACCTCAAATCAATAGGGGTCATCTACTGTTGCTGACCAACCTACATGTGAAGTTTGAAGACTCTAGAGAAAGTCACTCTTAAGCTATTGAACAGAAACCATTTGGTCTACCAACAGTCGATACAAAGTAAATACTAAACCCATCAGTTTTATATTGCCAGAAGATCTTGTGAAAATTCGGTGAAAAGTCCATAAACTCTATGAACAGGAGCTGCATGGGCTGAATCTATCAGTTAAACTTTCAATGATTTAATTTTGAACAGGTAATTAGTAATTGCCAGCAAAACAGAAGTCTCCAGGTTGTCAAATGTTTCTGTTGCCATGGCAATCACAATTTTTGTCTGCATAAAAAATAATTAGATGTGCACAATCTCCTCATTGATCCCTATGCACATACCAAGTTTCATAAACCTAGCTTGAAAACTATTTCTCTTGACAGACAGACTAACTGATGGAGGGCAAACCTATAGTCCCCTCCAGTTGAAAACTGGAAGGGGCCTAATAACAAATATAAATGTTTATATGTACATCAGTTTACCTTTAGATGAAATATTTGTTTGGTCAGGGAGTTGAGAACTTTGTGCTACATTTCTTCCACTAAGCTGACTGGTCAACATTTGTCCTAAATGACTCATGCCAGCTTGACCACTTATTGTACTTAGTGTAGAGTTCTTCTCCTCGGCTTCCAGAAACTGTTGAAATCTTTTCATGTTCATTTTTGGTTGGTATGACAACGGTGCTGGATGAGAATCATCTAATTCTGAAATATATTTTGTAGACACTTTCACCAAGCCATTCACCATCAAATAACTGATTTGGTCAAATTTAATTGATACCATGGCATTTAAAAGTTACCTGTCAAATCAAGCGTCATACAAATGAAGACCATGATTAAAATATGTTATTGAGGTTATCAATATTATATCATATATCCAGGCTATTTGACTGTTGTAACAATGAGGAAGTGTTTGTATGTTCATTGGGAGACATGATATTTCATTATTTTTACTGAGTTTATTGTCCAGCAACCAGTATTCCAGGCACACACAAGCATAGCCTTTTATATGTCAATCAGTTTTCTGCTGAAGCATGGCAGGCTTATATGTGCATCAACCTGGATTTGAAGTTTTGAACTTGGATCGTCAGATAAGACAGCACACATGCTAATCACTGAGCTGCGGAAACGACCCAATCACAGATACTGGACCAACCAGTCTAGAAAATAACCTAACATGCATAGTGCAAAGCAAGTAAGTAACAACTTTTGTAACATCTGTGGTACCAGCATGTTGCAGTTGAGGATCAAACTTGCACCATCTTGTTACTGAGACTGATATCATCAACACCACTGCATCACCATCATCAGTCTTTTTTATTATCTTGCAGGATTCAGGGCATTATCCACAACAGTGGACCCCCTTCCAGACAGCTGGCTAGCTGCATGCATGGCAGTCTTTACTCCAGGCCCGGTGATTATAAACATTTCTCATACTCATACTCGAACTCCATGCTCCAACTTGAAAAACAGCTTTTTTAGAATTTTGTATCAAAACCAACACCAACTTGAGGCAAATGATCTAATTACGAAAATGAACCATAATTTCATATGTTTCCATTCAGTAATAAAGAATTTACAGTAGTTTTTGTAACTAAGATATGTTCCAGTTGGAGTACGGAGATTGAGTTGGAGCATGGAGTATGTTCTCCAATGTTTATAATCACCGGGCCAGATCTCGACTCCAGATCTCAAAGATCTGACAGATACTCTAATGATTGAAGTGTTCTAACCTGATTCAGATTCCTGTAGTTCGTTTAAAGCAGACTGGTTCATCACACTGTCACTAAGATCCTCAGATCTAGTCTGTACATCCGGTGGTAAGTTAACTAGAGAAGCTGCAATGTCTGGATCACCTGAGTTTGGTGCTGTGGTGACCGATGGAAAACCAGCAAATCTCTAAAGAAGAAAATTTTGACTACTATTATATTCACTTGATCCACATTTTTAACAATTTTAAATGCAATACATAGACAACATTTATCCAAATCGTATGCTTTACAAAAATATGGTTTGAAGTTATAACAAATTTTTTACACATTTTTTTGGTAACTGTTACGGCTAAAATGATAGTCCCTAGTCCCTGCGCCAAAAATACTATTGCCAAGCTCACACTTGGAAAGCTGTAAATAGTATGGACAAATATGCATATTATACAACTATAAAGCTTACCCTAGGGTCATCTCCGAACAAATCTTTCACCACAGACATCATAGTATCCGATTTCTCCAGCACTTCTTGTAACTATAATGTAAACATGTAATGGGTAAAATGATTAAGTAAGCATTTCAATATTTAGTATGCCGAGTGTAACCTTAATTTTGCCAGTCAGCTTTCTGCTGAAAAAATGGCAGGCAAATGAGTGCTTCCATCCGGATTTTAATCTTGGTCGTCAAATTAGATGGCAAACACACTAACCAATTAGCTACAGAGTATACATGTATTAAACTAAACCTCAACAATCCTGAAGCATCGCAAGTAGAAATCTCATCTCAAATTGAGATTTTGTCAAAATCAGAGTCTGAATTTAAGATGAATCTGAAGTTACTCTTTATAATTTACTGTAATAAACTAAGAATAATGTTTGCTGTTTTTGGTGCTAATTTTTGAGTAAATCCTTCCATGCAATTATCCAAATGAACATGACATGGCAAAATTTGAGATGAGATTTTAGCTCAGATTGAGATGTTTCATGAGATTGGGGCCTGAAGTAGTAAACATATGTAACAGCTTACAATTTAAAGAGCCATGAGTTAACTATGACCTATTTTTATCAATAAACATTTAAGAATCAATATACATTTATGTGAAATATAATTACCTGCTTTTGGTCATAAAGAACTTCTTTCATAATAGCGATTTTCCTGGCTTGGACATTACCTCTAAATGGACTGGCTCTTTTGCCTAAAGATAAAGAAAAAACCAAATTAAGATCACAGGTAAGAAATAACTTAAAGCTAACCTGCTCTACTCAGATATATGATATATTGCCAATCCTAGTGGGAACAATATTAAATCAGAGGGATATTCATAAAAAGTAAACATGATAAGCAGAAATATAAAATATTCATAATATAATATATGTACCTTTGCGTGCAGATCCTGGCCGAGATAAATGAGTGGTAACTGCATGTTTTGATCTGTGTGATGCCTTTCTGTAGGCCTAAAATCAAAATTTACACATTTGTAATTTCACACATAAACATTTACATTATATAGCACAAACAACAACGAGACTGCTCGGAGATATATGCATAGCTCTCGGGATGCAGGCATTGCTTTAACCACTACACCACAGACGACGTTATTATACACCCTTTCAATTAAGACCGTAATTAAATTGTCTCCCTTTGATGACGTCAAACGAGGGCTCAAAGCGAATACACGAGCCGATTACCGTTAGCGTGTAAAGGAAATAAAAAATGTGTCAACTTTAAACCGCTGTAAATCACGTTTTACTCTGTCGATTTTTAAAAGATGAACACTTACGAAAACAAGATCGTATAGACTTTTTAATATTGTAACTTTTGTTAATGTATTTTCAATAATAAAACATAAAAGCCATGTTTTCGGAACAAAAATTTCAAGGGCAAGAAAATGTAAAAATAAAGAACTGAATTCAATACTCAACAATTGGCATTTAACTTGCTCAAAATGTTTATTATTTGCAGTTTTAAGAACTGTGTAGACTAAGCTTTCCAACAATTATATTATTAAAAGATATAATTAAAGTTTTAAAAGGAGAGCCATGCTTTTCGAACCAAAATACCATGCATCACGCGCGCACAATCCACTCATTGAAACCTGACTTACATTTTATACTAGCATAAAGAAATTGTGTATTTTAATAATTCATCACACATCATAAAAGTATAGAATATTAGCTTTATCATTTCAAAAGTACGACTATCCAGCCAGAAATTAAAACGTTAATTTACACAGGAGGAAATTTCTTTCTAGATATAGTTTGTACTAAAATCCGGGCGGCATGATTTTACATGTCCGCATGTGCTTACTTGTTTAGTGTTAACACGAGTACATTGATGTGTTGTTTACTACAATCAAAGAAAGTAAGGAATCATCGGAAAAGTTCACACGACGAATAACTTAAAATCAGAATCAATTCTATGTAAAATTTTGTTGTATGTAGGTAAAACTAAATTGTTTGGCAATACAATGTAGTCTGTTTCAAATCTTACTCTTCCATCATGAAACCTTTGTTCATTTGAAATTCATATACAAGTAAATGAGAAAAGTGCTTTATTTATTTTAAATGGTGTCTACGTGTAAAAATATTGCAATAAATTATATTTGAAACATCAAAATGAGCATTGTAGCACAAGTCATACATGTGCATGTCCATTAATTTACACTTTTTGTTCGGACACGGAATTAGAAAGACCTCCGTTGTTTGGATAAACATAATTTATACTTTTTTTTATAAAAGTAACCCAAACGTTGATTTAAAAGTGTCAATCAATGTCAATCATTTAAGGTAAAACACTGATCAATATACTGTACATGTATATTAAGATGACAGATGGTGACAACATAGTACTGATTGGTTGTATATTAGTACCCTGCTGTGAAACTAATTTAGTGTATGGTCTTGGTGGCTTATCTTGATATTAGGGGATCTATGCTGTTTATTGTAAATCATTATATAATTATACAGCACCTAGAATTTATTTATGCGTTAGGGTTTTAGCACCTCATCATCTGACAAGATTTTATTTATGCATTAGGGTTTTAGCACCTTAACTTCTTAAGTATCTGTCTCACTTTAATTTGTTATGTTTTTCCCATCACTCGAATTGCAGTTCAGGTCACTTTTTGTGAATTAAGATTTACAATTCTTATATTAAAAACAAAATATTGTTAATTGTGATGTTAGTTTGAAGAGCAGTTGTATATAAATAATGTATTTTTTAAATTAATTTATAACAATCAACTGCTATCATTAATGGTCATTTATACAGCCTTTTAAGCCGAATTTGCCCGAAATGGCACGTATGTAACCAGACAGGAAATTCCAATAAATCGTTGTGGCTCTAATATACGTGTATTCAAAGGCCTAAATAATTATGTCTTTGTTTTATTACAATCCATAATAAACAACACATAACTTGTGAATTGTATTGGTAAAAAGAAATGAGACATTGCAATGATCCAGAATTAACTAGGTCTAATGGCGGTAAGGATGTAGTATTGAAAGAACCAGGTGAAAATTCTTGCGCTTTATATTCCCGGCAAAATATACATTTATCAAAGTACAAATATACACTGTATCTTAGCACTAACGCTCAATTTAATCATACACATTAATAATATATATCTGTGATTTAATGTACGAAATGTGCATGACAATCAACCGAATATCAAAACAAAATTAATACAACTACAGATCTTTTTGGAAATTAACGCCCGATAATTGACCATTGTTGATAGAAAAAAATCCAAGAAATCACACGTTTCCTCCACATCCATAACATGTAACATATTATACATACATTGTTAGTACATTATAAACATCTTTATTGAAAAAAACAACAGCTACAAAACATGCAATTAACGAAAAAAGCGATTAAATAATCTCTTCGCTACTGCGTTTATAGTGTCATTAATTTGTAGAGCCCTCGTTTGACGTCACATCCGGTTTACGGGAGGTAACTCTGTACATACGATTATCGCTTAATTGAAAGGGTCTATACAGGGAAAATTAAATTTAAGACTCTGACAGCTACATGTACTTTAGTTTGGCAAACCAATTTATCAGGGCTTTCATTAGGTTTCAAAACCCAAGAGTCATGACTCTTGGCCCCAAAATTCTTAGAGTCAAAATGACTCTTGACATCAAATTTCTAAGAGTCGATTCAAAATACATAGTCGATTTGTATCCCCTGACCTTGTCATAAATTCACTTTATAAACAAGTATTTCTTGTTAAGCTTCATCTTCCTGCTAAAAAACAGAAGAGTGAGAAGTAATTAGTACAAACTGAGTCTTCAAAGGAAATGTCCACACAATCTATGTGATTTAAAGTTTACTCATGTATGTCAACATTTTACTCATATGGGTAATCAGGCAATTCCCAATCACTAATCAACATGGCTTATTCGTTCAAATTTACAAACATTGTGGCCTTTTATGTTGATTCTTTGGACAGTGTACACTACTGTACGGATGATACAGGTTTTATCGTCACTCCAAAACCGAAAGTAATTTCCGCACAATGCATGCCTTTAATGGATCCATTTATGTATCACAGAACATCTTATTTACAATTCTATTGGGGTGACGCACAGGGGTGTATATTGAAGGGTCAACATGATGCACACAGAGGATTTTCCAAGCGTCAAAATGGGGTATTTTGAAAAATTTGTGCGTCAAAACCCGTAGCTACGAGTCAAATGAAAGCCCTGTTTATAAATATATATTTCGATTTTCGATACACCTCTTTCATTTACTTGCTACTTATAAAGTGACTGATATGAGTTATAAACATGTTTATATCTACTGAGTTGTTTGGTACCATAGCAGGTGCCAAAGAAGACATACATGTTGCAAAATTCACCAATTTTAACATCATTATAATATAGAACCATGTACTTAGATC
This sequence comes from Spisula subtruncata, assembly GCA_963678985.1. Lineage (NCBI taxonomy): Eukaryota > Metazoa > Mollusca > Bivalvia > Venerida > Mactridae > Spisula > Spisula subtruncata. Next base: position 48,439,671 of record OY787662.1, read on the forward strand.
CATATTGATAAGTGAAACTGACACTGGAGTGACAAGTATGGCTAGATGTATCCTTAAATTAGTCAAGCTAAAATAAGTACTTACAATTTCATCAGGAGTTGCTTTGTATGCATCTAAGTCGTTGACAGTGTACTAAAAATGAAAGAAAACAATTTAAAAAATGTACAAGTGAGTTAACTTTTTAAAATTACTAAATCTGTATCTTTATTCTAAATACATGTACATATTCTATAATTATAATATATGTGCTTAGTAAGCTTTAACATGAGTTAGCATTTTAAGCCAACAGAATTAACCAACTATACGGTATGATTATATAGCAGTATCATTTTTAACAACTTTAATATACTGTGGCCTGAATCAAACCAGCAAACATCCGTTTCAGAGAGATTGGCATTATTTGTATTTGACTGTCTGCATGACAGGCGAAGGTATTAAACTGCAACCACTGTAACATACACTTTTAACAGAAACAGTTTTTAGCAATATAATTCAAACATGGACTAGATGTTACAGAGGCATCAACATAGCCAAATTTAAAATCAGGAAACTAGTATGCAGCTGAACATTTTTGCCAAACAAGAGGCCTTCAAGTTCAATGACATTAACTCCAAATTTAACTCAGTTGGTATTAAAGAAAATCCTTCTGACCAGATTAAATGGACCATAACTTGAGATACTTTCATCAAATAACTTTTATTTCAGTCTCAAATCATTGCACTTTCAGGAAAGATAAATTCGGAATTCTGAATATTTAGTAACTTACATCCCAATCCTTTAATTTTCTTCCACTGCTTTTCTTCCTAGGAGGGTTTCTGCTACCAACACGTACAAATGACATCTGAAATAAAACATATTTAATGAATGAGTATAACTTAATAACTTCAATCAGTGTACCACCTGGTGACCATACACCAATATACATCCGCTTGACAACCATGCTAGCCTATTGAGTATCGCTCAATTGTGTAGTGACCACACATTAATACATTATTTTTCTAACCTGATGCCTCCACGGCAGAGGTAATGACAAGCCAGTAGTGGGACTTGTGGGGTTATATAAATTTCTTACCAGCAATGCTCGATTTCGATATTTCTTTTGGATCTAACAGTCTAATGATTTGTGAATTACCACGAAGGTTAAAATGTACTATTTACATAGCCTCGCATGCTATCTTTGTGAAATAAAGCTGATAGTGCCTGCTTATACATGACACATAGAAAATAAAGCTGAATTATCAGATCAAAGAAAAATCATTGACAAACATAAATTTCTGAAAGTCCAAACCCTGTCCGTGCTCTTAAACTGAAAATTGGCCATTTCAAAGAGACCCTCATTACCAGGTATTAGTAAAAATTATGACATTGACCACAGAGATGATTTAGTGATGATGTGAACGGCAGAGTATGAAAACTATGGATATCTTGATAGTGCCTTGCTTAGCCAACAGGCTCCAGACACACTCTCTTATATAATAAGTAACTTGAATAACAAGTGTAGTGATTTTGGGCTTCCATTCTGAGTATGGTATGGGCCAGGTTGGGTTAAGGTTTTATTGTGTCCCGACTCACAGGAGATTTTGGTGTTAGGTTAAAATATCAGATGAAGGCCTCTTCTCGTTGAGTCGGCGGACATACCAGACGTTTTTTGCAAGTGTTGGGATTAATGCACGCGTGAAATAGGCATTAGACACTAATAGTAGTATAAGAGGAAGACCAGACCAACAAGAGAAATTACTTAAATTCTAAATCATTTTAATGAGAAAGCCTGTCCAATCATGTTGCATTTTTTCAAAGGAAGTTAAAACATAAATATATCAATGCACAAAGTTTTTCTGACAATAGCAGTTTTGTAAAGCAAATAACTGCGAATGTGCCCATTGACACTAGCCGTAATATACGTACAATTCCAAAGATTTATATTTAATTTATTGCTCATCAAATTTGTCTGACTGCCGCCATTTGTAAATAAACGAATTAACGATTCTGATTGGTCAATTTTTATTTTTATCGAAATGGGTAAAAAACGGAAAGGAATGGGAAGCGGTGTAATTGTTTTCTTTCTGCAAAGAGATCTGACAATTTCAAAGCAACACAATCATAATAATTTGTCATCATGAATTCATAAGTTCATCATGCTATGCCTTATAAAAATTATTTGTTGAAACGGTGGACTCAGTTCGATCCATTATTGACCGTTTCGCTTTGAATAACATTTTGAAAATAAATTAGACTGGTACCCAAACAAAAATGAATTTAGTTTCGAAAAAAAATAATTTCACAATTTCTATGTTTTTGTCAGAAATAAAAGCATCGATAAATTAATTATGAGAGAAAACAACTAAACTATGAAATATGTTACAATATTAACAAAAAGTTATAAATTCGAAACTTCCTATGTAAAGCCACAGGTATCATGTTGGACAACACCGCGAACATTTTCTCACAGCCTGCGTTATCAACATAACAGAAAATGTCAAGACATAGGAATGTTCGTTCTATGAATTACGAAGATGGTATTGAAATATACACGTTTACATTGAAATCAGATTTACTGAATTATTGACTAAAACCAATTTTATAAGTTCATATTTTGTCGGTTATCTCCCCTGCCCTAGTCGGTTTATCCATTTTCGGTTTTGGAAATTAGGGTTAGTTTTAATGTAAATCCAATTTAATAGAACTGCTGTTTTGAACTTCTCGTTGTCACAAAGCTGTTGATGATATGAATATATCTTGTTGTCAAATGCAATGCAACCTATTATTTTGCGATAAGGCCTAAAAAAAAAATATTTGTGTTTCCGGTGGCCCGACCGACCCTTTCTCCCGATGGCCGACCGTATTTTTTTTATTACTGTTTATAAGACCGGCGACCGTAATTTTTACAAAAGTGGGAAAAAAATCGAAATCGTCAAAAGATCGATAATTCTTCACGTAAAAATGATCTAATACAGTTAATACCATCAAAACATCTGTCTAATTGCAGTTATCGTATTGAAAACGTATCGAAATTAAAGTACCATAACCTTACGTGAACTAGGTCACCTCATTTTCGAAAATCTTGACTCTATTTTCCGTAAATAGACGGATGACGTCATACAAAATTAACATCGAGCAAATTGTACATGCAATTAAATTAAGTTCTCTGCGTGCATAAGTTTGCGGTTTTTTTGCGCGTATATTTTAATCAATTCATAATATTGTTCCAGAATACAAGCTTTTGGTAACAGATCGTAAAATTCTTCGTAAATCGCATCTATGCGACAATCAGGCGGGACCACGAGATTTATACGAGGTCGAACTGACGACCTTGAATCACGCATGTTAATTAAACTTAGATTAAACTTCGTGCTTGAATTGAGACAAATTGACATCCTTATATATACCCAGCCTGATTGGATTATCATGATGATTGCAGACCGATGTATTCATCTTACGTTGGATCAGTTCAATGCTAGATCTAATTGACGCGAAATTTATGTTTTGCGAAAACAGGGCAAATTCATAATTACCTTCAAATATTAATCCATTTGTAACATAAGTTAACATGTATATATTTCATCAATCATGAATTATTCCAATAACACCGATTAAACAGACGTCTATGGCGTGAAGTCTATTAAATTAGCGATGTCTCGATGTGTTTCTATTGTGTCAAAGCGCTCTCATAAAAACCAGTCAAAATTCCAATGTGCATAAATTTCGGCTCTTTTATCTTCGATGTCAGTTCTCTGACAGTTTCTTTTGATTGCCCGACATAAGTCGGCAACGTCTGATATTTAGCGGCGGCATTTCTATGATCTAATGATTGTCGGCGACTTCTGAAGTTACAATGTCGGTCCGACTGCCTTTGATGGAATAACAGTAAGGGCATGGCGGGCATTTTACCAGCTTTATCTCGCCTGGGAAGAATAAATACTATTATACTGTCGCTGATCTCGCTATTGACCAAATGCGTTATGTTTTCATAATTTATTTCATAAATTCACGCGTTTTATAAATACTTGACGATTTTTTCGTTCGTACATTGCGCACTGTCGTATACGTTGCTATGGTCGATGTATGAGTAACGTCGTTGCTATGGATCATACAAATTAGTTTCTGCTTCTGTCGCGAATTATTAAGTAGATACAGTGGTGTATGTTAATCATAAATACCAAGGTTGGGACTGTAGGATAAATTTCGCAACGAAATTAGGTGGTGGGGTTCGAATCAAATTTTTTTTTCGACGGGCCGGCCGGTGGACGCTTTTCCAAAAAATCTTGTAAACCAGAAAATAAAAAATAGTGGTCTAAGTATGTTTTAGCAGATCTATAAATGAGGTGACTTTTTTAGTTTTAAGGCATCTTGCAGTGTTATTTAGTTGTACTATGTGTTCTAGTGATTGACACAGTTCAAGTCATATTTTATTGTTCGTCCATTTCCTACAGCAGGAAATTATAATAATTAATATAGTGTTGTTTAATAAAGAACTGACAACTAAAACTGTGTTTTTACTTTTATTGTCAGAACATATATATCTAAAGGATACACAAAGTTCAACCACAGGATCTTTTTATATGAAGTTCTTAGTCGAGGAACCTGTCTATACTAAAAAAAAAAAAAAAAAAAAAAAAATGCCTACCTATCGACCCTATAATTTTTAGCCATGCCACCAGAAACACAACTATTTTTTTTTAGGCCTAAGCTGGCCTCCAGTTTCGAGCATAAGCTGGCCTTCACTATCAGATGCTCGAAACTGGAGGCCATTGCATAGACAAGGCGCTATCGAGCTCTATGGTAAGAAGTGGCTTGCTTCAAAAAAGCACTTTGTAGAGGACAAAGTGAAAAAAATACTTGACTACCCCCAAGTGCTAACGCTGGCATACCATTGTGTAGCTTACTTCTTTACTTACTTTTGGTTACTTTTGGTGTGCTGAGTCTGGAAGTCTATGACTTGTTAACTCCCCCTATACAAGTTTCTATTAATGAGCCCGGTTGATAGCTTAGCGCTACCTAGACACTAGATGTGGGGCAATCTGCTAGGAGATTTTTTAATTTCTGACCTTTATCTCCATTGCAGATGTGCACTAAGTTGTAATATAAGTTGAAGTAGCGCCGATCAAATTTTCGGCGCAACTTGAAAAGATGAATGAAAAGTTGTGAATACCATGGAATATATAGCATGATCAACCCTTTTTCTCGTTATCTGCACCAAAAACATCCATAAAACACTAAGCGATTCGTTTGTCCGACAATTTTAACACGACGATTTCTCACTTTTAAATTCCACTACACAGCTTTTTGTTGTTGATATGTAAATGCATTCCCCTATCGACCAATCAAAATACTCCTTAGAATGAGTTTGTAGAACAATGGAGGATGCTGGGAGATCTTCGGCACTATTTGGTTTTCACGGTGATGTACACTGGTACGCGTGAAACCAATTACACTGAGCTCGCTCTGTTGAAACTAAAAACGAAAAATTAACGAACATTTGTTGACTAATTGAGCTGATTTTTATTAGCTCACCTGTCACATAGTGACAAGGTGAGCTTTTGTGATCACTCTTCGTCCGTCCGTCGTCATTGTCCGTCAACAATTGGCTTGTGTACACTCTAGAGGCAACAGTTTTGATCCAATCTTCATGAAACTTTATCAGAATATTGTTCTGTATGATCTAGGCCAAGTTCGAAACTGGGTCATGTGGGGTCAAAAACTAGGTCACTAGGTCAAATCTTAGAAAAATCGTGTGTACACTCTAGATGTCACCAATTTGTTCCAATCTTCATGAAACTTGGTCACAATGTTGTTCTCCATGAAATCTAGGAAAAGTTTGAAACTGGGTCATGCGGTGTCAAAAACTAGGTCACTAGGTCAAATCTTATAAAAACCTTGTGTACACTCTAGAGGTCACCAATTTGATCCAATCTTCATGAAACTTAGTCAGAATGTTGTTCTCTATGAAATCTAGGCCAAGTTCGAAACTGGTTCATGCCAGGTCAAAAACTAGGTCACTAGGTCAAATCTTAGAAAAACCTTGTATACACTCTAGAGGTCACCGTTTTGATCCAATCTTCATGAAACTTGGTCAGAATGTTGTTTTCCATAAAATCTTGGCTAAGTTCGAAACTGGGTCCAGTCTTCACGAAAAACTTTTCAAAGTACAAGCCAGTTGGGCTACCAACATGGCAGAACTTACTAGCCCGAGAAGATATTTACTAGTCAGACCATTAAATTATTATTTTTTTAAAAAATTATTACTAGACTTTCGGACTAGTCACCTAGAGACAATTACTAGCCCAACCCGGTTTTTACTAGCCTCGAGCTTTTGGCTAGTGGCCAAATTCGAAGACTGAGGGTCACTGCGGGGTCAAAAACTAAGTCACAAGGTCAAATCTTAGAAAAACCTTGTATACACTCTAGAGGTCACCGTTTTGATCCAATCTTCATGATACTTGGTCAGAATGTTGTTCTCCATAAAATCCATACCAAGTTCAAAAATGGGTCATGTGGTGTCAACAACTAGGTCACTAGGTCAAATCTTAGAAAAACCTAGTGTTCACTCCAGAGGTCACCATTTTGATCCAATCTTCATGAAACTTGGTCAGAATGTTGTTCTTTATGAAATCTAGGCCAAGTTTGAAACTGGGGCATGTGGGGTCAAAAACTAGGTCACTAGGTCATATCTTAGAAAAACATTGTGTTCACTCCAGGGGTCACTGTTTTGATCCAATCTTCATGAAATATGGTCAGAATGTAGGTTGTACTGATACCAGGTAGTAGACCAATGTGCAACAGGTGAGAGACTGGCCCTCTTGTTCTTGAAAACTGATAGTTGATGACTTACGAACAGAATACGATTAGTTATGAATTTTGTGTACGCATACCGGATACTCACAGTTACAAATGTATGTTTACATTGGATTTTTGGAAATTACTCGTGCCGATTTATTTATCGATTTATTGATTATAAGGACCAATATTATCAGGCATTCTGTGCCATTCGTTTATTTTTATTATATTTTACATGTTCAATGCTGAAAATGGCTCTTTTTGGCGTAAAAGACAGAATTCATGAAACTCGAATACTGATCAGAAAAGCGCATAATGGGTCTCGACTTAGAGGAGTAGTCTCTAAGTCGAGATTGTTTGACTACCTAGACACGATTTCTGTCTCCGGTGGTTTCTTCCACTTTGTGACGAATAGTCACTAGGTCGAGATTGTTTGACTAAGTGCTACTGAGTGGAACTGAAGCGGTCCGTTGCTTACGAAAGCGCTTGGTATCGCTTGCTAGCAAAGTGTTAAGAAACGTTTTGCTATCTGTGAACATGTTCGCTGATAGAATGTTGTTGCCTAGACGTAGTAAAGCACTTCCAAAAACGCTCGATTGCACCTTGGCTAAGTAACGGGCTCCGGGAAAAACCTGCAAGATTTGTCCGCAATGATTTCTCCCATACTGGCAGTGTCACCACTGTGCTAGATGTTAGAGGCCATATGGGATACCCTCGAACACCAACATCTAGTTGCTGGACCTCGAGCCATTGCCTTTCTTCAAACCAGGCATGGCAGCATCTGCAGACCAAAGGGGTTCAACATTACTAAAAAATAAATCTCTCATTCACTATCAGACTTCCCAATAGCTGTCGGACCGTGGGACGAGTCCGACAGTTTAGCTCTTGAATCAGACCTTTCCGTTAGACCACGTGTCCGATGATTCTTAATCGTCTGGTTATGTTTGCCTGGGGTACGTTTTGTATTGGGTACGTTACCGTGTGTATTTTGTAAGACTTGTTTAGGAGTCTGCACTATACACAATCTATTAGACAGAGTTCCAAATCCCTGGCTGGCCCTGAAATACCCAACTTAATAGTATAAATGTGTAAACAATTATATTTAAAGCAAGCTGAATGCAATCATTTAACTTGTACTGCACATTTCATGACAAAAAGTATTATCATACAAGTCTTGAAGAAAAACATAACTTTATAAAAAAGTGACGCCGGTATCGAATATTGAATGTTTGCAAAATGTGTCCAAATATTGTCTTGGACGTATGTGTGAGCCTTCAAAATCTCGAAAATTGCCTCCTATGAAGACTCCAGAGGACACATAACGATTTATTAATAAATTATGCATGCTCTCTGGAAATTAGTATGTCAATTTGATAGCTCTTGGAAAATTGAATGATCTCTGGAAATTAGTATGCCAATTTGATCGGTCACCCGTTTTACCGGAATCCACGTAAATTACCGGAATAGACCGGAATCCAGATAAATTACCGGAATAGGCCTATATTTCGTTAATAAACGGTAGTTTTGCATAATTTTTGGTTTAAATCAATCTTATTTAACATAAGCAACGTATATGCAAAAATAAAATAAAATATGTTATGAAAAAAAAAAGTTATTGAAATTTTAAAATTGGCCGTCGTGCGTTCGTCATTACGCTATATATGCAGAATTTACTTGACCGAAATAGACATGTATCTCGTTAATAAAACATAATTTTGTTAAGTTTCTGGTATAATTCTAACATGGATACAACAAATAAGATGTTTCTTAAAAAGAAATTAAAATATTTGAATGAAAACTGATTTTACATGAGTTTTAAAAACGGACATTTCTCGCTCTGACCGCGCGTATTGACAGAGAATTAACGTAACCGGAATCCACTTACTATAACCGGAATAGGCCTATATTTCGTTAATAAACCGTAGAATTGTATTATTTTTGGTTTCACTCAATCATATATACCATAAGTAAATCATATTAAAAAGGAAAATTTAATATGTTGTGTAAAAGTGATATAATACGAGTTTTAAAATCGGTCGTTTTCTGCTTTGAACGCGCGATTTGAATGAGAATTAACATTACCGGAATCCACTTTCTATAACCGGAATAGGCCAATATTTCGTTAATAAACCGTAGAATTGTATTATTTTTGGTTTTACTCAATCATATATACCATAAGTAAATCATATTAAAAAGGAAAATTTAATATGTTGTGTAAAAGTGATATAATACGAGTTTTAAAATCGGTCGTTTTCTGCTTTGAATGCGCGATTTGAATGAGAATTAACATTACCGGAATCCACTTTCTATAACCGGAATAGGCCTATATTTCGTTAATAAACCGTAGAATTTTATTATTTTTGGTTTCACTCAATCATATATACCATAAGTAAATCATATTAAAAAGGAAAATTTAATATGTTGTGTAAAAGTGATATAATACGAGTTTTAAAATCGGTCGATTTCTGCTTTGAACGCGCGATTTGAATGAGAAATAACATAACCGGAATCCACTTTCTATAACCGGAATAGGCCAATATTTCGATAATTAACAACAGAAATGTATTGTTTTTAGCTCACCTGTCACAAAGTGACAGAGTGAGCTTTTGTGATCACTCTTCGTCCGTCGTCCGTCCGTCCGTCTGTCCGTCAACAATTGGGTTGTGTCCTCTCTAGCGGTCACAATTTTGGCCTAATCTTTATGAAACTTGGTCACAATGATCATCTTAACAAAATCTAGGTCAAGTTCGATATTGGGTCATCTGAGGTCAAAAATTAGGCTACTAGGTCAAGTAATAGAAAAACCTTGTTTTTCATTTTGTCAAAGGGAGTGTACTCTGTAATTATACTGGTTGTAATCATGTAAGAGTTGTCTCTCTTACTCTATTTTAGTTGTAGAACTACGAAATGTGTACTTGTTAGCAGCTTTGAGGCTTTAATTTAAATTAAATGCAGAATGTGGATATAAGGGTTATCATCGTTTACAGTGATTGTATGTTTACAAACTATTAAACAATTATTAAGCTGTAATTATAGTCTTATGCAACCTTACTAATCGTTTTACATAGACTTATATAGGGAAAACATATAAAAATCTTCTTCTCTAAAACTACAATGCCTAGAGCTTTGATATTTGGTATGTAGCATCATCTAGTGGTCCCCTACCAAGATTGTTCAAATTATGGCTCTGGGGTCAAGATTGGCCCCGCCCCGGGGGTCACCGTTTTACATAGACTTATATAGGGAAAACATATAAAAATCTTCTCCTCTAAAACTACAATGCCTACAGCTTTGATATTTGGTATGTAGCATCATCTAGTGGTCCCCTACCAAGATTGCTCAAATTATGGCCCTGGGGTCAAAATTGGCCCCGGCCCGGGGGTCACCGTTTTACATAGACTTATATAGGGAAAACATATAAAAATCTTCTTCTCTAAAACTACAATGCCTACAGCTTTGATATTTGGTATGTAGCATCATCTAGTGGTCCCCTACCAAGATTGTTCAAATTATGCCCCTGGGGTCACAATTGGCCCCGCCCCGGGGGTCACCGTTTTACATAGACTTATATAGGGAAAACATATAAAAATCTACTTCTCTAAAACTACAATGCCTAGAGATTTGATGTGTAGCATCATCTAGTGGTCCCCTACCAAGATTGTTCATATTATGCCCCTGGGGTCAAAATTGGCCCCGCCCCGGGGGTCACCGTTTTACATAGACTTATATAGGGAAAACATATAAAAATCTTCTACTCTAAAACTACAATGCCTAGAGCTTTGATATTTGATATGTAGCATCATCTAGTGGTCCCCTACCAAGATTGTTCATATTATGCCCCTGAGGTCAAAATTGGCCCCGCCCCGGGGGTAACCGTTTTACATAGACGTATATAGGGAAAACATATAAAAATCTTCTTCTCTAAAACTACAATGCCTAGAGCTTTGATATTTGGTATGTAGCATCATCTAGTGGTCCCCTACAAAGATTGTTCATATTATGCCCCTGAGGTCAAAATTGGCCCCGCCCCGGGGGTCACCGTTTTACATAGACTTATATAGGGAAAACATATAAAAATCTTCTTCTCTATAACTACAATGCCTAGAGCTTTGATATATGGTATGTAGCATCATCTAGTGGTCCCCTACCAAGATTGTTCAAATTATGCCCCTGAGGTCAAAATTGACCCCGCCCCGGGGGTCACCAGTTTCTATATTTACGCTCTACCTTTGTTAGTCTAAATTGTGCAGGGCTTCATTTATAATCAGGTGAGCGATATAGGGCCATCATGGCCCTCTTGTTTGTCTAAATCAATCATATATACCATAAATAAATCATATTCAAAAGGAAAATTTAATATGTTGTGTAAAAGTGATACAATACGAATTTTAAAATCGGTCGTTTTCTGCTTTGAATGCGCGATTTGAATGAGAATTAACATAACCGGAATCCACTTTCTATAACCGGAATAGGCCAATATTTCGTAAATAAACAGTAGAGTTGTACTGTTTTGGGTTTAAATCAATCATATATACCATAAGTAATTCATATACAGAAGGAAAATTTAATATGTTTTGTAAAAGATATCTAATAATTTATGATATTTTTCAATGATATGTACTATGTATTTTCTTTATTTCTTACTATTTTCCAAGTTAAATTGACAACAATTTCCAATCACGGTATTTCAAAAACAAATAAGCTGCGCAAATGTAACGCCGATTTTTTGTTTGATGGTTATAATTAATAACACTTCAAACATGCGTTTATCCTTTAATTACTCGGCTGCTAATTGCTACCCTATAATCTTAAGGTGTTGACATAACCTTCTCGCTAAACGCGGACCAACATTCTTTGAACTACCGTCGGAAATATTTCACGGAATTCTTAGACCTTTATTATATGACAAAATGAGTATTAACACCATAAACATCGTAACTGTATTTAAACTAAGCAAAAATCAACCCATGTTACCTTTTTGGTAAACCATACGTCTGTGTATATCATTAATTTCTGCAAATCAAATATTAATCAATTATGGATGTCTGCAATTTGTGTGATCTGAACTGTCTTGATCAAGACAAAATTAAATGTGGCTATTGTCAAAGATGGTCCCATCTCTCATGTAGTGGTGTTTCAAAGGATGATGCTAAATCCTGGAAGTCTCTAAAGTTTGTTTGTAAACTATGTGGATTTACTGGTGGTAAATATGATGTCAGTGCAGCTCTGATTCGGTAAGTAGATACATTCTTAATGAAGTATGTTTTTTCATTGCATAACACAACGAATCCTTACTATTGTAAAATGGATACTTATTTTATCAATCCTATTAATGTAATAAATGGAATTCTCAAATATGTGTTTCAATATATTGCTGGCTTAGAATGAAAATATCGTAATTTCAAAATCAATATTTTGAGAAAACAAGAAAAACTGTCTGATAATTAATCTTTACTCGCTGTATGTATGTAGATGATGTACATTGTACAAATCTGAATAAAAATGTCTGTCTGTCTTTAGATTTAAAATTTGTCTTATAAGGTTACCAATTAATATTTACTCGCCTTATGATGTAGATTAAAATGTGTAAAAAGGTAACGACCTTATCATTCTTAACCAGCGATTATATTGTGTCACTGTGTATCCAAGATAACATTATGCATTTGTTAAATCTAATAAGTAAACCAACTAGCGACCGCCCGATCGACAAGCATGCACTGTACTTAACGATGCATTTATAAATATGGATATTAATACAACTGGATACAAGCAAGTAACCGTACGTAAACTTTTTTACATAATTTATAAATATTTACAACTCTCATTCAATATGCACTGTCAATGCGGGTAATGAGTGATTTTAAAACTTGTATAAACTCATTATTCACCAAAATATTTTAATTTCCTTTTGGAAACTATACAATAATAGTATATATTATTGAATTATATCAGAAACTAAACTCAATTAACAATAATTAACTTGGTACAAACCTATTCCGGTAATGTTAGTTCTCTTTCAATACGCGCGGTCAATGCGGGAAATGAGCGATTTTAAAACTTGTATAAACTCATTGTTCACAAAAATATTTTAATTTCCTTTTGGAAACTATACAATAATAGTATAGATTATTGAATTATATCAGAAACTAAACTCAATTAACAATAATTAACTTGATACAAACCTATTCCGGTAATGTTAGTTCTCTTTCAATATGCGCGGTCAATGCGGGAAATGAGCGATTTTAAAACTTGTATAAAATCATTATTCAACACAATATTTTAATTTCCTTTTGGAAACAATATTATAATAGTATATATTATTGAATTATATCAGAAACTAAACTCAATTAACAATAATTAACTTGATACAAACCTATTCCGGTAATGTTAGTTCTCTTTCAACACGCGCGGTCAATGCGGGAAATGAGCGATTTTAAAACTTGTATAAAATCATTATTCAACACAATATTTTAATTTCCTTTTGGAAACAATATTATAATAGTATATATTACTGAATTATAGAAGAAATTAAACACAATTAACATTAGATAACGATAAACGAGTCTATTCCGGACACGCTAATTCTGACCCAATATGGTAATGACATCGTAAAATGAACAAATTTTGAATCTCAAATAAAAATTTTTTTCGTGAACATTTTTTATTTTAGTTTTGCATATATGTTGCTTATGTTAAATAAGATTGATTTAAACCAAAAACTAATTCAAACTACCGTTTATTAACGAAATATAGGCCTATTCCGGTAATTTATCTGGATTTCGGTCTATTCCGGTAATTTACGTGGATTCCGGTAAAACGGGTAACCCAATTTGATAGAGGAAAACATTTCATGCAACTTGCAACCACCAAGCCTTGGAGGCATTTATGTTTAACAAACTTCTTTTGATTACAGAGTACTATGATGAAGATGATGTTTATGGTCACTCTGTAGAGGACAACTATTGTATCTCACCTGGCACAGGTATGTGACTTTGATGTAATAACCTCAGGTTAAAATAAAATCATATTGTCCAATGCCCATGTCTGGTGATCCCTGTATAGATGACTGTGTTCATTCAAGTCTCGAGATTATTGAATGGCATTTAGCAGAGTATTTAAGACTTTTTTTTTGGTGCGTAGAAATGTTCCTTGTAAATAGGTGTTAATAACTTTATACTACAATTATTATTTGTATTATGATCGAAAAAAAGATAAAAATACACCTTTTTTTGGCTTTCAAAATGTTTAATTCAATGTGGCTGTGACTTTGTTTTGTTATTTTCAGCTGCACAGTTCACATTTAATCGTGATCACAATGTGGCATTGTCTAGTTTCATGGATGAACAGGGAGGTATCCCTGAAGAAGATGAAGAGGAGGTGGACGAGGGAACTCCTAGAGAGGCTCATCGTAGTTCATTAGATTATACTAGACCTCAATTAAATGATATTGATGAAGGTAAATGTGGGAAGATATATTGTACTATATTTCAGACTAACCAGTTAAGTACGAAAGTATGTTAAGTATATGTATGTTATAAAAAATGTGAGACATCATACACACAGGGTCATTCGGTTTTGTTCCTGCGAATAGACCAATGAATCTTGGTTATGAGGGAAGAAACAGAAACTTAGTATGATACAAGGGGAGTCCCTGCTTCATTAAAGTGCCTGGTGCAAAGCACTGATAAACTACCTGTCAGTCTGGGTTATCGACCATTTGTATTGGAAGTGTTTCAAAAGTATCCCGGTCGATTTTTGAATCAACAACTTCACCATTTTAGTCAAGAGTGCTTCACACTAGACCACCTTGCCACCCTAAGTTTGAAAGGGATATACAGGAGTCGTCTTAGTACATACAATGACAATGTAGTAATATTCAGTGATAACTTTAGTTTCTTTCATTTTTAGCAAAATTAAACTCCGTTTTGGAAGAGGTTCGCAATGTATTGGGAGATTCCGTTCCAGAACATGTAATGATCGATACTATAATGAGACATAACTTCAGTGTGGAAGCATCGCTGAATGAAATGTTAGGTAAGTACCCGACTGGTTCACCTGCAGTTAATTCTTGATTGGTGTATCAGATTTAAATACAAGACTGGTTTACAAGATTTAAAATAAATTCTTGACTGGTTTTCCTGCTTTTAAAATTCTTGTGATCAGATAATTTAATTATAAGATTGTCAAGACGGCAGTGTATATTTCTCAATCAATTATACAGTGGTCCTACAATTCCTGAATAATCTGGCTTTGCAGCACAAGGAAGAATTAAATTATCTTTTCTGCACTAAATAAAGTTATTTGATGAAAAATTGACAAAGTTATGGCCATTTAAAGTTCCAAAATCTGAATTTTAACAATACAACAATGTTTTAAACCATTTCTTTTTCTCATTCTGTTATGTATTGTTTTGTTTTCTATGCTCTGCTGTTTTTTAAAAGTTGATTGCTGCCTTCCATGTTAGGTTTTCTCATGTCTTTTTGGTCAGAAAATGACAGCAATATATTTCTATAATTTCAGAAGCTCCTAAACCACAGAGAGAACCAAGAAGAGACCGGCGGAATAGATCACAAGGTATGCATCATATTTACCTGCTCATTATAAGTACTGTAATTGTTTTACCAAAAGTGAAGAGTAATTTTCGGAAGTTTTTTTTCTTGTTTTCTCAAAATATCTATTTTGTACTATGACCTTCTCATTCTAAGCCAGCGATATGCTAAATGGATGAAAATAAAAATTGGCAAAGTTTTTCGCATGGGGGAACATCCACTAGCTGTGTCTGTATCTAGTTATTTCGATGGTTAATAAATTCTCTAGTCACATTTTTTTTAGTCACCCATCAATTGGTTGGTATAAATTTAAAGGAATAATCACAAGTTCAGACCTGGAAAATAGGTGACTTTGGATGAAACTTTTGCAACCTGTTCTATAACCACTTGTCTTGACCTAGTAGAGTTCAATTTTCTGCATATAGCATTTGCTTGAAGACTTCTATTAAAGAGTGTTTTGAACTACAAACAAAACTTCAATCAGAAAGTGACTTCATTATTATTCAAAATTCACTGATTTGAGAGTGATATGTATAGGCTATATAATTTTGTATGTGATTATTGGTTAGATATTTTATTTCTGAGTAATATTGTCGAACTATTGCTTAACAAGGTGCCTTTTGCTTTCTTTTCATTTTCCTGTGTGTGTCTCCTGTGCTGAATGGATGGTTGAATGATTTTATACATCTTTGCTCCTGACATTATTGTATCTGATGGAAATCGTTTGTTAATTAATGGCTCATGGAAGGTAAGAAGAATTTGATGTAGAAAATGTTGTGCAATGCTCAGTTTCCCCGCATCCTAACCATGTATTCTCATGTAATCCCATTCCTTCTGGTGGCCTGTTAAAATTTGGTGATAAGTGCTCGCCTAACTCCTATAACTTTCCTGTTGTAGTCAAACAACAATGTTCAGTTGTATCAAAAGATAAGGTTGTCAAGGCAACAGATAATCAAATCCTGCAGTTAAATGATAATGCTCCTGGTAAAGTGCCAGATCTCAACTGTGAGCAGCACACTTGTAAAGCAGTTGAAAAGGTCAATTTGTCAGGAATTGCTAAATCAAATCAAAATAACGTAAAATTGTCAAACTTGGCTAAAGCAAATCAAAGTGTGGAAGTTAAGTTGTCAGATTTAGCAAAGTCACATCAAACAACTGGAGCAAAATTGTCCGACTTGGCTAAAAGCTCTCCAGTAACAGTCAATCAGCAATGCGCCTTTGTGCCTAAAAATAAGACTGTTAAGACGACAGATAATCAAAATGTACATGAAAAGTTACACAATGCTTCAGGAAAGATTTCTTTGTCAGAACTTGCTAAATCAAATCAAGGTGGGAGTATGAGAATGTTAGGCTTGGCTAAATCAAATCTAAGTGAGACTGGCAACTTGTCTAAATTGCCCAAGCCTGATAAAAATATTGAGACAAAAATGTTAGACACTGGTAAAGATCAAAATCCAATCAAGAATGGAATATCTGTTGCATTATCAGAGTTAGCTAAGACTCACCTGACTCAATCACCTAAGAACATGGGTGCGAGTACACAAGCTAAGATGTCCCCACTATCATCTTTGGCTAAATCACATCTCGAGTCTTCTCCAGTATCATCAATGTCAGCAACAATGTCACCAGGTTCTTCACAGTTATCTTCACCATCCAACCATCCCCCTTCACCTTTGTCCCAGTTGGCAAAACAAGATGCTCAAAATACACCACCCCAGCCTGCAGCAGTGAAAGCCGGTGGTCTCTCTTTAGCCCAGCTTGCTGAAGCTCATGGTGTGAAGAAGTCACCATTTGGATCTCCGTCATCTTTTAAAGACAACAAGGAAAACTTTGATCAGGGAACTAGAATGGCAGGGTCTTTATTGAAAACTAAAACCGATACAAATCAAATCATGTCATCGTTAAGCAGTCTGATCGCTGATAAAAAGCCTATACAGGTTAACCAACAATGTGCTATTTCTGTGCCGAAGTCAAATATTGATAAGACTGCACATTCAAGTGCTTTTTTGTATTCAAAGTCACCTACACTGATGGATTTAGTGAAGAAACCTGTATTGCAAGCTCAGCAAAAGCAAGCAGATGGATTGATCTCTAAACATGTTGAAAAGAAAGAAACATCTCATCCGAATAATAGCTCAGAGACATTGTTATTACCTGATCTCAAAAACACTGAGGAAAATACAGAAAATATTGATACTCAAAACATCTTGGAAAATCTGGTGTTCATTGATGATGTACCTATTGAGAGTTTAATGCATTTGATGAACAAATCGTCAACTCTGGGACATTCATTGTGCTTGTCTTCAGATGTAAAACCACTCAAATCATGCAAGAAAAGGTATCGGTGGAAGCGTTTTGGGTATAAATGTCAAACTAGTGGCAGGGTGCTCCAGCCATCTACGAAATTGAACAAAATCATTCCATATGACTTCAGTGGTCCTTCCCCAGATGATATTGTAAAAAGTAAACAAAAACTGGCGTTTAAAAGACCATGAACACAAATGCTTACATGAACTTGGATATACGTGGGGTGTTCCACAATTAATAGGACTTTTTTCATAGCAGCACGGAAAATCAGAAATTAAGAAAACTAACTGAATATAATTAAATCTTAATCTTTCACTGACAAACACGCGAAATATCACAGAAATTGGATGACAAATAAGAAATTTATGAAACATTAAATATGATATGTATCAAGGAGGCGGGTCGCACCGTGATGTTATTATGAGGTCGCATTTCAAGCACAGTATCTTTAAATAAAGGAACATTTAATAGTTTTGTTTATATCCATACTGACTTTCTAAACAGATCTAATAACACTGTTCCAATTGTTTAAATGTGTTTCCGTAACCCTGGTCACAAAAAATATGTAGAGATGTTGTTAGAAATTGCTCAAACATTGGAGGGTCAATCAGGTTACCATTATTTGACAATCATGCGGTTTCTGTTTATTGGCGTTGACGTCATTTTCATCCATGACAAGCTTAGATACATACCCTTGATTACTGACTTATGCTAACAAACACGGACTGATTTCTTCGAAAGTTCGCATGCACATGTCAAAGTCATCCCCGTAATGCCATACAATTAGACGTTAATATTTATCAAGTGGTTATTGAGATATTTACGTTTTTAATAAGGATGGTAATGACAAATAATAGTGTGACCCACCTTGGCGTTACATGGTTTCTATGACAACGCTTTGTATGAGCATCATCAACAACAACGAAATTCTGTTGCTACCAGTATATAGGGCATACATTGCTAAGTATATAAAACAAAGTTCACTAAAATGTAAGGGTTGAGTAAGAAGTTATGAGAAAAGTCCTATTATTTCTGGAACACCCCTCGTACATTGATAAAATTGCTACTAATTAGCATTATATAAGCTGTCAATCACAGATTCTGTTGAAAAATGGTCGGGATATATGATATAACTACACAAGATTAACTTATACCGGTAACACATGATTGTATTATCCAATTTTATTTGAAATCATTTCTAGAAAAGATAAGTATATATCCACTTATAGTGGGGAAGACCTATTGATTTTGTGGTGGATGTCTGGATAAATGTTACAAAGTTAACCACTGGTTCAATTTCAATGAAACTTCACATGAATATTTGGTACCAAGCATATATGTGCATTTTGTTGGAAAATTTAGATCCGATGATTTTTGTGGGAGAGAAAATTTTTGTGTTAAAATTCCTTCTACCGACACATGTATATGAAATAGTAATTTTATTCAAAACCTTAAATTTGATTCAAATACTAAATGTGAAATTGTGGATAAGGTATCACTGAGTTTATTTTCAGGAAGGCTTCTTATTGTTATTGTTATATGATATGCTACGCAGTGACTGTATGGCTGTAAGAATCAAATTCAATTGTATATACAATGTATAAATACTTGAGATGGGACCGAATACCAAAATCAGTATTCGAATATTCGAAATTCGTTCGATTATCGATGCCAAAGTATTCATTCATTTTTAGCTCACCTGAGCACAAAGTGCTCAAGGTGAGTTATTGTGATCACTCACCGTCCGTCGTCCGTCCGTCCGTCCGTCCGTCCGCCCGTAAAAAGTAATACTTAGGTGGCTACTTTTTATGGACAAACAGGTTGAAAATAGTTAAAAGGAAAGTAGAAAATTGTTTTACGTGGCTAAAATGAAGGTTTATGTGGCTAAAATTAGACACATAACTACCTTCATTGCGTAAAGTAGCCACAGTATGTCCGTCCGTCCGTCCACACTTTCAAACGACATCTCCTCTGAAACCATTTGGCCAATTTTGATGAAATTTTGCCAGGATGTACGTGGCATTGGGGGATTTAGTAATTGTTCAAATTATGGCCCTGGGGTCAAAATTGGCCCCGCCCCGGGGGTCACCGTTTTACATAGACTTATATAGGGAAAACATATAAAAATCTTCTCCTCTAAAACTACAATGCCTAGAGCTTTGACATTTAGTATGTAGCATCATCTAGTGGTCCCCTACCAAGGTTGTTCAAATTATGCCCCTGGGGTCAAAATTGACCCTGCCCCGGGGGTCACCGTTTTACATAGACTTATATAGGGAAAACATATAAAAATCTTCTCCTCTAAAACTACAATGCCTAGAGCTTTGATATTTTGTATGTAGCATCATCTAGTGGTCCCTTACCAAGATTGTTCAAATTATGCCCCTGGGGTCAAAATTGACCCTGCCCCGGGGGTCACCAGTTTTACATAGACTTATATGGGGAAAACGTATATAAATCTTCTTCTCTAAAACTACAATGCCTAGAGCTTTGATATTTGGTATGTAGCATCATCTAGTGGTCCCCAACCAAGATTGTTCAAATTATGCCCCTGGGGTCAAAATTGACCCTGCCCCGGGGGTCACCAGTTTTACATAGACTTATATAGGGAAGACAAATAAAAATCTTCTTCTTTAAAACTACAATGCCTAGAGCTTTGATATTTGGTATGTAGCATCATCTAGTGGTCCCCTACCAAGATTGTTCAAATTATGCCCCTGGGGTCAAAATTGGCCCTGCCCCGGGGTCACCAGTTTTAAATAGACTTAATTTATATAGGGAAGACATATAAAAATCTTCTTCTCTTAAAACACAAAGCCTAGAGCTTTGATATTTGGTATGTAGCATCATCTAGTGGTCCCCTACCAAGGTTGTTCAAATTATGCCCCTTGGGTCAAAATTGACCCGGCCCCGAGGGTCACCAGTTTCTATATTTACGCTCTACCTTTGTTAGTCTAAATTGTGCAGGGTTTCATTTATAATCAGGTGAGCGATATAGGGCCATCATGGCCCTCTTGTTTCAATTCCCTATTGAACGAAAGTTCCATTTCCGCTCTTATGCAAAGCTACGATATAAGTTAGCTGGATATTTCAACCTGATTGGAAAGTAATAAACATGTTTTTGATCTATAAATCGTCGTATTTCTTTACCTATCGGGCTTCAGGGACGTTTGAATAAAGTTTTATTTAGTTTCATTGTTTTGTTATTTCTAATGAAGATTGTAAAAATTTGTACGACTACGCAGTTTTAAAAGTCGTTGCCATCATCAAATTGGTCTTTCGCTCTGTTAATGCGGACCGTGTGTTGACACTTTTACTAACAACTGCAACTTTATTCATCTATGCATACAGCTAATCATACCGTGGACGAAACCCCAGAATTAAAAGAATCCCACACATTTGTCAGGTAATTAATCTAGCCTGCAAAATCTGTGTTATTACGACCCTTGACGCTTAGATACAGACTAGACAAAATGCAAGCGTTTCGTGTGTCTAAAATGCAGTCGTTTTACGGAAGTATTTTGGAGAAGTGTCATACTGTTTATTCAGAGTATACAATTAATATATAGATAAACATGTCATAAAAGTGTCAATTAGGGACTTGATTATACATATACAATGCAAAGTATGTTGTTTGTAATCACACTTAATTGGAATTTGCATGTATCAATTTTGGTGAAATTGACAATTTTTTTTTTTTTACGAATATTCGAATATTGAAATTGGATTCGAATATTCGTTCAATTTTCGAATATTCGAATATTCGGTCCCATCTCTTATTAAATGCAAAGTATTACATGTGATTGTATATAAGTTTTCATTTTGTCAATTCCAAATTTGTTTTCATTACTTTGGTATTTTCTGTATTTATTTGTACATATGTTCAATTAATTAAGTAACTAAGGTCAAATTACATTGGTCTAATATAGCTGATGCTAGGTCAGTAAGTGCCATTTGAATGTTTGTATCGATAGTTCACATAAATTACATTTTTGTCTGACAATTCTTCAGCATATTTTTATATTTAAACTGCATTTCATGTTGCTATTTTGAAATATGATTTTTATTTATTAAGTAATATGTTGTATCTATTATGCCTGTGTCTATTTTGTTGTGCATTTGTGAACCTGATTCGTAGTAGACCAAACCATTTCTGATTGAGAACTTGAGTATTTTTAAGTCTACAGTCCTGAAACTTATTCGGTTGGTTAGTCATTTAAACTTTCACAATGACAAATGACTGTAGGGTCATACAGGTTATACATCTAGATCTCTCATTGTAATTAAT
The DNA here is from genome assembly GCA_963678985.1 of Spisula subtruncata. Taxonomy (NCBI): domain Eukaryota; kingdom Metazoa; phylum Mollusca; class Bivalvia; order Venerida; family Mactridae; genus Spisula; species Spisula subtruncata. The sequence goes on from OY787662.1 coordinate 48,461,589, forward strand.
TTTCTATAATTTAAGCAAATGTATTATCACTATCTCTAGTTATAACTGTGTAGATATTTTGTGTATATAAAACACATACTGTCAGATATTAATATGTTATAATTTTCTACTGATTTTTCATGATTTTTACCCCTTATTTGTAATTATAATAAAGATATTTTCATACGGATGTGATCTTTAGTTTTATGCCACATTAACATGATTTAAAAAAATTGCAAGTTAAAGTGGAGACCATCCACAAGAAGTGTCCTAGGTTTGTAGACAGCTTGGTGTTTATGTTTCCAAGTCACATTGCATTCCCTGCATTCCTATATGAAAGGGACCACCCAGACCAGATAATATGAATCATATACAATTGCAGAACATTAATTAACCAGTTACACCCCACTACTCAGACGGACTAGAATGTGTACACATTTTATGTGCAGCTTTTTATGAAAATATCAAGAGTAATCTCCCTTGAAAGATGTCTTGTTCAGGCCAATTTCTCTTATTGGACTGTCTCCCCTCCAGCTTTTTATTGGAGATAAATTGGTGATGGAGATGAAATGGAGGCATGCTTTGATATATATTATCTGTCAAGGTATGATGGAAGAAAATAATACTGTCTTAATTCCTAAATACTATTGCAGAAAGAGGGCTTTTAGGCAAGAAGCCTAGAACAAAATGAATTTAAAACCTGGGAAACCAATACATGTACCATCCATACCGTAGTGAGAAGATATTTCTGTGGACAGATGCCTCCAGTTAAAGAACAGTAAAATATCTATGCCCTGATGAGGGGTATATTGCTTCGCATGTATGTCAGTCTGTCAGTTGACCACATGGTTTCCTTTCAGTATTTCAATAACTTGAGAACACTTTGCCCTAGGATCTTCAAACTTTTCATGGAGGCTGGCCAGCAGCAGTAGATGACACCTTCTGACTGACTTTTACCATTTCTTTAGTCCAAATAATTTCTGTTCAAATAATTCAAGAATGTTTTGCCTTAGGCTCTTCAAACTTTACTTGGAGGTCTGCCAGCAACAATATATGACCCCTGTTGATTTTGTGATTAGTAGGTCAAAACATGATGTCACCTCTACCATTTCTAAATATTGGGCTGCTATGGGGCATAGCCTGCTTACCTGTACTTTCGTGAACCTAAGACTTGTTTTTGAAGCATACCCAGTTATTTGCTGATACGAAAATATTTTTACGAAGAAAAAAATGCCTGAAGCTCCCTCTACATGTTGAGAGCAAAACATTATTAGAAAGCATCAAATATTCCAAGTAGCAGCCATCTTACATAGACGCCTCCACCTCTACAACAAATGACAAGTTTCCTATCTTTTCGTGAATTTTTATTGGCTGGTCTGTAAATTGCATTCTGGCCATCTCTGGTTCTGTTTGTTTACGGCGGAACTATATTGGGGTTTCCATTATCATGTGTGTCTAAAATGGTGGCTTTTTGTTGATTCAGAAGCACATAAATGGTGAAAGTACAGACATGGGGTCTTCTACTTTTCAGTCAAGTTGAAATATAGGGATATTTTAACAATGTTCTATTAAAATATGCTATAAAGATAAATATGTTCATAAAATTGATGATAAATCACTTTTTTTACTGCTTCAATCATATGCCAATAATTTTGGACCTGTACATTTGGCAGCAATGTGTTTAACATGGTTCACGAAATCATAGGAATTCACGAAATCATAGGAAAGAAGGATGCATGTTTTACAAACTGATCTTGTTATGATAAATCTGTTAGTACAGAAATAAGAACTCTTATCAGTTCTCAATATCATGTCTATATCAGCTGTATTTCGTTGAAAGTACAAGTTTTGTAACAAATGATAGTTGAGTTATGAAATGGAACTGTAGGTGCTACACAATCTAGTTGAATGTAGGGCTGTAACGGTATACCGTGGTACACGAAACACCGCGGACTTCAGTCCCACACGGTTCACGGTACAAGACTTTTAAATTTCGGTACAGTTCGGTATCTAAGCTTTTTTATGAGCAAAATAATATTCAGACAACGAAAATATCTGCAGCCTAATGATTATGTACAATTACCATGTATCAGTCGTTTTAATTGTATTAGAATTTGCTTCATATTGTCGAAATTCATTTCAAATAGTTGATAGACACATCAAAATTGTTGTTATAGAAGCAACACATTCATTGTCACTTAAAACATGTTTAGTATTTAAAATGCTGTTAGTGAATATTGTATCATACCGAAATATACTGAACCGTTAGAAAAATTGACGGTACGTATCATACCGTGAGGTGAGCGTACCGTTACACCCCTAGTTGAATGCATCTGATTCTCTGACAAATTTTCACAGAACTATGATTTCAATACAAGTTATTTTTGTTCTCACACTTCTACAGCACACATAATTATCAACTCAGAATCATCCTTACTGTAACATTCTGCTGTCCTCTGTGAGTTAGCAGAGGCTCCATAACAAACTCTGTGGTCATTAAGCACAGTTAAGGTCAATCTTTTTCTGTCGTATGAAGTCCTGTCACCAGTTTGGATGATGCTAGTGATAGTTCATGGAAGGAATCGTGGAAGGAATGAACTGTATTTGGTGTTTCTTACCATTCTTGGGCACTGGTTTTATTAGTAAGGTGACATACAGATTGATTGGCAAAGATTACCGGGTACATAGACATTTCTAGACACTGCAATTGACATTAAGCCAGAGCAGAGATCGCTCCTGGTTGTTTGTCGAAGGCTTCTTGGAGAAGGTTTTCAAGTTAATTCATTGGATCATGTGATAATAATTTACCATTAAAATTGATTTAAAGGGTATTGATTGACAACTGGCTTAATGTCAATTAATTTGGATCACTTTCCTTTGGTAATGTGATTGGTACATTAGAGTTAACAGAAACAATATCTAAATACTGTTAACAGACTTAAACTTGATAAGACAATCAGGCTGTGGTTAAGCACTAGAATTCTTGAAGCTGACAAGACTAGAAAACACTTGGAGGAATATAAGATTTGAAAGCAAACTACAGGTAATTCCAAGGACGATAATGATTGAAATTTTATCATGTGGAGAATACAGAAATTATTTACTTCTCTGACACTTCAGTGTTAGTGTTTTCCTAACCATTTTCAATCAAAACCTTTATATATATAAGTAATTTCTTATCATTTTCTTACTTAGCTGACTTATTATTTAATGGCAAGAATATTTGTACATCTTGCACAGGTGCTTCTCAGTTTAAAGTGAGTGTAAATGTACTCTTGGAAGGCAGTGTGTTCATGACTTTACTGGTTTGAGTATTGATTTGAATATACATCAGAAATTGATGAGTTCAAGTTTTCTTTTCAGGTGCAAAAAGTGGTCAGACCTCACAACCCCAGCCAGCCCCTGTTACAGGTCCTTCTGTGATATTAAAAGAACCTCCAAAACCTAGAAATAGTGAAACCAGTCAAGTCTCAAATATATCTACAGACAATGTACAAAGTGTAACAGTATCAGCCCAGTCCCCTTCTCGAAAACAGTCTAAACCAGTCCTTGTTAAACCTACTAATTATGATTCAGACAATGTGTTAAATAAATTGAATACTACCCAAAATGTGAAAACTAAACAAGAGACTCCTAAAGTAGCAGTGATCTCGGGTACTGGTGAAGGTGCAAAATCTGCTGAATCTTCAAAGAATAGTGTTGCTGTTGATAAAAATTCTAAGGATGTGTCAAATTCCAAGAAAATGGAAGATAGTAAAGAACAGTTATCTACTCCAAAGAAAGAACGATACATCCCGCCACTTCCCAAGAGTGCTTCCAAGTATGTGAATTTTGTGACTTACCTGTTATTATGTAATGCATGTATACATGGAAGCAATTTTGAAACACCGCTACTAAGTTCCATCACAGAACTGTACTGTTTTCATATGGCCATGACTGAACTGACAACCAACATGAATCTGGAACGGAACTCAGATGTTGGGAGTTCAGTTCTGTCATGGCCATAATATGATGAAAATAGTATAATTCTACGAGGGAATTGAAAAGCATTTTATCGGGATTACTTCCTTGGTATAACTCTCAGATGATTAAACAGGTATAGTATACAAATATTAATGTATACATGATATAGGGGAGAGACAGCGTGTTGCAAAGATTGTGTATATGTTTATTTGTTTTAAAAAGGTTATGTATAGTGCGCCCAGGATAATGTGAAAAGCGGGGAAATTTAGTTTGGTCCACAGAGGGGGGTTACACAAGTATGCTTGATTAATCAGTGTTATTTTAGTATGAAATTGTGAACATGTTGAGGTCAGTCAGATATTGGTTTTTAAATCAACCCAAATCTGGGTTGATACCTGTTCAATGTATAGTTGACCACATTTGTATTATTTTAGGTCAAAATATGAAAAGTTTGATTTGAAAGAAGAGTATAAGAAACGTGAGGGTGGTAAAGATATGCTCAATATGGTTGTGATAGGTAAGTCTACCAGGAGTCTCACAATTACAGAATAATCTGGCAGTGGCACCCGATACAAGGCTTGGGTCTGACCTTTAGGATTGAGCATGATGCCTTAGTCCAACTTCTGCCCTGCATTCAAGGTAGTATCGCATAATGGAATTTTCGTAATGTTTTCAAAGTGTAAAACGTTACGAATATTACATCACATGATTCTATCTTGAATGCAAGGCTTGGATAGATGTGTAGTACACCATTTTGGGTCAATCGTTCATGGTGCCATACTATTTCTCACATTTATACTTTATTTATACAGGTATTGTTAATGAAAGTGACTCATATACACACTTCTGTTTGGCCAAGTCAAATAATTTTGAAATTGAAATAATTTTACTGGCAGGAAAGTAACATTTAAGTTTAAACACATTTGCTTACTGAAGTGAGTTAAACGATTACGTTAGATATTAACGTTAAAGTTGCTTATGATCCAGGGGTGTCTGGGATTAATTTATGATATACCACACTACATACTGCTACTTTTATCTTGACAGGTCATGTTGATGCTGGTAAGAGTACATTAATGGGGCACGTGTTGTTTCAATTAGGAAACGTCAATCAGAGAGCTATGCATAAATACGAACAGGAGTCCAAAAAGCTTGGCAAGAGTTCCTTCGCTTATGCCTGGGTTCTAGACGAGACTGAAGAAGAAAGGTGAATATATGTTGTAAGCTGTGATCACGTTTCCATAGTTTATAGATGCTACCTGTTAATTTAAAATAGTTTAAAACTACAATTTAAAGTCAATCTGTCATGAAGCTTGCTAGTATTGATTGACCATCTAAAAGTTTGTTTTCACTCATTTTGAGCTAAATATTTTGTAAATGTGCATGTATAAAACAGAACAAAACATGTTTATTTGAACTCACCTGGGCACTGGGTTGTGTTCACCCTATCCCCATTGTCCACCAGCAACACTGAATGTCAGCATTCATAGCTTTGACTAGGTCAATTGAAGATAGTTATAAACATCGCAGAGGCCATATTTTCCCAGTGTTTCAGACTGCTCAATCATTTTCTCTATGAAATCTGATTTAGGAACCAGGTCACTATATGTTAGAAACTATTTTCACTAGATCAACCAAAAAAACCCGACTGACAGGACCTATCATTAATAAGTGGCAATTAATCAACTGTTAAGTATGCAAGTAGATGTCAAGTGATCAGAGTATACTACTACATAGCATTTTGCTACCAAGCGCCACTGGGTCCTTTCATTGTATAACGGACTGCTGTTCTTTCACTAGAGAAATAACATGCACTGATGTAAATACTGTTTATGTTTACAGGGTTCGAGGTGTTACCATGGATATTGCTCAGACAAAGTTTGAAACTCCACAGAAGATTATCACATTGTTAGATGCACCTGGACACAAGGATTTCATTCCTAACATGATCACTGGTACTATATACTACTACTGGTACCCACGTATATCAAAACCAAAACATAGAGAAAATTCAAATTGGCTTGAGAAACTTAATCTATAAACTTAAACTTGGTGGAAGTGGTAATTCACAAATTCTACGGATTTGCTTACATTGACTTTTTTCCCTATTTTAAAACATTCAAGTATGATAATATGTAATTGATAAGACTTATGTTACCTTTTCAGTGCAATAATGAATTGATAATTCCAGAATCTTTCATAGGCAAATGCAGCTTCATTGTATTATATTCATACATTATTTACAGGTACGGCACAAGCTGATGTTGCTATATTGGTGGTGAATTCTACCAAAGGAGAATTTGAGACAGGCTTTGAGTCGGGTGGTCAGACTAGAGAACATGCTCTTCTCGCTCGCTCTTTAGGTTTGTAATATTTCAGTACCCTTTGGAAACATTTGAAATAGAAATGTTAAAATTTATATTGAGATCTTTCTGATGATCAGGTCTGAAATAAATGTAAATTACAAGATGAAGCTCATCAAATTTTGAGCCTCGACAAATTTCATGTATCAGGCATACAATGAAGACGAAAATTAAAGGACTGATACAGCATGAATTTGAGAAGTCTTTTTTACAAGGCCTTTTAAAATTTGCGTGCATAAAGGTCAGGTAAAAGGAAATAGGTTTCTAAGGTAGCAGTATGTTATAATTGCAACTTTTATCTATTTCAGGTGTTTCTCAACTAATTGTGGCTGTCAATAAGATGGACACAGTGAAATGGGAGAAGGATCGGTACGATGATGTGGTACGTAAGATGGGTCTGTTTCTGAAACAAGCTGGTTATAAGGATGGAGATGTTGCGTTTATACCAGTTAGTGGACTCGGTGGTGAGAACCTGGTGAAACCTGTAACAGAACCACTACTATCTGACTGGTATAGAGGATGTACACTACTCGAACAGATAGGTATGTTAACCATGATTCTCATGCAAGATTCCCATTGTTGGGAATGCCGAGAATTTTTATGCCCCAGCATCTACTCATGCAGGAGGCATATAGTGATTGTCCTGTCTGTTTGCCCGTTACCAAATGTTGAAACTGAAATATTTTTTAAGTCCATCTATGCATGGCTTTTAAACTAGGCATACGTAAATTCCCATCATAAATACAAGCTGTGTAGCACTATCAATCATTGCAGCAGTATTATGGCCCCAGAAGGAGTTTGGACTTAGCTATTGTTTTATGGACATGTCTTCCATTGGGGCATAAGCGTTTACTGAACACAGTCTTGTTTCTTTCTGATTGTGATTTGTTGGAATCCTGTCTCCTGGAATGTACTACTCAAATACAGTAAAACTTGATCTCGAGGCATGATTGGGACAATTAAAATGCTGAGAGGTGAATATGTGCTTGTTATACAAGTGTTAATTGTGACAAAAAAATGTATTTTAAAGAGTTCCGAGGTTCAGGGAAAAGTCAGGGGATAGTGTTATTTTTCAAGGTCTTGGAACTTTAAATTAAGTCTCGGATTTTCGAAAATTTGGCTCAAGTTAAGACATGTCAAAGCTTATTTAGGTGGCATAAACAAAGGATGTGTACTGCCTGATATTCTTGGAATACTCAATAAAATATATTCATGATAATTTTTCAGATAAGTTCAAGCCAGTAACTCGCCCGGTGGATAAACCACTACGTGTGATTGTATCGGATGTGTTCAAAGGTATGGGCAGTGGTTATACTGTGACAGGCAAGGTTGTGTCGGGTAGTGTTCAGTTAGGAGATAGAGTTACCGTCATGCCTGCTGCTGAATATGCTGTTGTTAAAAGTAAGTGTTATTCTTTTATGAAGAGATAATAATTCACTGTTTTTCTTCTTTCTTATTTATGCAGTCTGTTTAGGTTTCCAAGACATTCATACTCCCTCAAGGGAAAAAGTGAGGTTTAAATAACTTGTATTGACTAAAAATTGTAAAATCCTGTTTATAATTTGAATTATCTAAATACTCCCTGTGAAGTACTGGATTAATTGAAAGTACCGGTACTGTTTGATTAAAGAATCATATCTGCATGTATAAAAAAGCCTTTTCTTATAATTATCTCTACCAACTTTTATGTTATATTTGTTTTCATAAATGGGAATTCAACAACAACACGTATTTTGTAAAATTAATATTGTATTTATGTTTCGGCCGAGGCCTTCTTCAGAATAACAATAACAAAACAACGGATGTGACGTCATGCGGGAAATTGCGGGGAAAACATACAATATAACAAATCAATAAAGTTCGAGTTCAATAATATACGGATTAAAATACATGAATTTTTTTTTACATTTGTTTTCAGGTATAGGTATTAATGATGAAGCGACAAGTTTTGCATTTGCTGGAGATCATGTGAATGTTGTTATTACTGGTATAGATATAACACATGTTAGTGTGGGTAAGTATTCATGATGCTTTGTATAAACTCAATCTTAGATGCAGTGCATTGTTTTTCTAAAAATTATAAATTTCTAAAATGCCGAGCTAAGCCTTTATTTGCCAGTCAGCTTTCTGCTGAAATATGACAGGCATATATATGAGCCTCCATCAGGATTTGAACCCGATTTGCCAGATTAGACAGCAAGTGCACTTACCACTGGGCTACGGAGGCATAAAATAAAAAATTATGATTGAAACACGCTTGAAATCCTCAATTTTTGTTACGCATGTATGTTGAAATATTTATGTTGTGTAAGGTCATTAATTTACCTGTTTGACATACTCTCAGCTGTGTTTTCGTTATTGATAAGTTGATAACCGACTGCCATGAAAATAATCTACCATTTGGCCAAGACCATTTCAATAGTATTGTTAATATTTTAAAAAACACCATTCAAATCACAAATTTAACTGTCCTTGTCTGTTTGCAGGTAGTGTATTATGTGATTCTTCGTCTCCAGTAACATGTGCTACAAGAATACAAGCTAGAATTGTATTGTTTAACCTGGAGATACCCATGACTAGAGGTTTCACAGTAAGTCTCTTTGATCTTTTATACCACTATTCACCTATATCATGGTAACAAAATGGTTAGTTTCTGAATGTGCCTCCAGTCGCATCCCTTATTGCATTGCACATGTTGGTTGGCACTTCTGTTTACGAAAGCATGTCTGATTGATCTATACAGAATATTGTAAAATCATTCATTTTCTTGGGGGATTAAATTTCGTGGATTTCATGGTTCACTTCAAGCATGAAATTTAATCCTATCAAACAATTTTTGACCCTCATATCTTTTACCTGAAATTCAAAATTCATCGAAATGGTATTTTTTTCACATTGAATTAAATGATTTTACAGTAGAACTATAGCTTAAAGTCTTGAATCTTGGTTGGAAGACTGTTACATGGTTTATAAACGTCTTGTTTCATAATCATCTCATTTAAATGTAAATATTTTGACCAATTTATGTCGAAAAATCTGAGTGTTATATTAAAGTTCCAAAGTTTATTGCATGAAATAGACATCTAGCACATACATAATGATCAATCACATTGTATTAATTTTGTATGCATAGTGTATTAATGTCTGATCAAATGCTTTTAAAAATGTTGAGAATTCATAATAAAATTTTTATATGACTGTAATTATTGAAGTACAATTGTACAAAAATACCGACTTATGATTCTTCTTAGATTCATGTATATTGTTTGCTAGTATGAATATTTTCTTGTCATTTTCAGGTGATATTTCATTATCAATCAGTCAGTGAGCCAGCTCTAGTTAAAAAATTGGTGTCACAGCTAAATAAAAGTACTGGAGAAGTTATAAAAAATAAACCCAAGTGAGTATAAGCATTGGCAAAGCTAATGTCCATTCTGTTGAATCTTGAAATAATGTACTTATACAGAGTTTGCCTTAAGCTAAAATATAGTTTGAACAAAGTTCTTAAGGCTATTTGTCATTTCTAAAACCGTTTTCAGTGTTTCCAACTCAACTAGAGGTAGTCTTGAGTGTACAGTAAGATACCCAGATCTAAGGTTCTTTGTATCACACATTTGTCTCTCCGTTGAAGAGGTCATTGGCCAATCAGTCAGGAAAAAATAATTTTTTGCCCATGTACTTAACACAAACTTAACTCAAACATGTGTGTTATTATTAGGGCCCTGCAATTTTTTTTGCAGGTGCCAAGAACTTGCAAACCGTTAAAGGTATCAACTTCAAACTTTAAACATAAGGTCACAGCAACAATACACTATTGTTTGCCAAGTTATGTTACTCCAGCTACAATATTGTAAAAATTATGGCCCTTTGTAAAATTACAATTTTCCTCATTTTTCATCTTTTTTTCTACATTACTTCAAAACCGTTACAGATATTCAAATGAAACTTGCTATACATATTGACAGTGACAATATGCACATGTGTAGCAAAGGGCAACAACTCTAGCTTTAATAAATTTTGGCTTGTGCCCCTTTTTCGACTTCAAAACTTTAACATTGGCCATAGTTCAAAACGTTTTTTCTTAATAACTTGCAAACCGTTAAAGGTATCGACTTCAAACTTTAAACATAAGGTCACAGCAACAATGCACTATTGTATGCAAAGTTATGTTACTCCAGCTACAATATTGTAAGAATTATGGCCCTTTACGCACATGTGTAGCAAAGGGCAACAACTCTAGCTTTAATAAATTTTGGCTTGTGCCCCTTTTTTGACTTCAAAACTTTTACATTGGCCATAGTTCAAAAACTTTTCAAGATATTCAAATGAAACTTGCAATACTTATTGACAATGATAACAACAGGGCCCTGATCACGACAGTGATGGTTCTAGTTTAACTTCTTTTAACACACAGTCGTGTTTCAATGTTATCTTGTAATATATGATTGTGAATATGTCATCACATGATACTTAATTCTATTTTGTTAGATGTTTAACCAAGAATTCAAGTGCTGTGGTTGAGATTGAATTTGATCGTCCAGTTTGCATAGAATTGTATAAAGATAACAAAGATCTTGGTCGATTCATGTTGAGATCTGCTGGTCATACCATCGCTGCTGGTCTCATTGAAGGGGTGAGTAAACATAATTGATGACAGGTTCATTATACCCAGCCAATCTTTGTCATGTCTGTATGTTTGTCAGTAGATACAGGAAGTAATGTGAAAGTAGCAGATACTAAACACAGACATCACTTCAGTCTTATTAAATTCTGTATAAGGTTTTGCTATCCTTCTTCATTATGCTGCCTAAAGATGGGGGTGTATTGCTTTGGACATGTCCATCAGTTGACCAAGTGTTTTCCGTTCAATAACTCTAATAAAGAATGTTTGGCCCAGGGTCACCAAACTTTACCCTGAGGTTAGTCAGCAACAGTTACTGTAGATGATTTTTAGAGGAACTCTTTATAGTCAAGCTCATTTATGTTGTCTTGCATATTTTCACCTGAAATCTTGGTCTGAAAACTTGACCAACCATTGATGTATGACTATTACTGTATTTGTAGGTTTTGAAGACGAAGACGGGCTATGTTGGTGATCAGGCTGCTGCTGAGAACTGATGCATCAGACTGTGTCATCAGTGACTATTGCTGGATCTGGCTTTTATTTTATTCCTTACAGTGCAATCAAAGTGTTTTGTTTAAATTGGCAAAATATAAACAAGAATGATGTGCATTGTTGTTCTTTTTTCTCTGATCTGTCTTTGTTGTGCGTTATTCTTCAGTATGGCACTTTGAAATATTAAGCCAACAACACAGGTGTTCTTCTATTCTGGATTTGATGCACTGAAAAAGTACCTTTCAGCAGAAAATAAGTTATTTGCTGAAAAACTACTAATTGTTGACCAAGTTAATGAGCCAGTTGCCTAAGCAAGGCGCAACAAGGACCCAATAGTGCTATGCTAGGAAACGGCTTACTTCCAAGAAGAACTATGTAGCGGACAAAACAAAACTTATGCTACTAGGGATCCGTTGTATAAGTAGTGCTCGCCTAGCAAAGTGTTGAGAAATGGCTAAGTGCTACCAAAAACACTTGGTAGCGCCTTGGTTTGGCAATGGGCTCATGGTCATTTGATATTTCATGTGCTAAATTGTAAAAATAGAACCATGTTTGAAACAGAGTTTTGGTGTAGGGATTAGTCAAACAATCTTGACCTAGTGACTACTCTTCACAAAGTAGAAGAAGTGGAAGAAAACCACGGAGACCGAAATCGTGTCTAGTTTAGGGATGTGTGCTAACTGCACTAGAAACAAATATAAAATAGATTTTCAGGATTGGGTATGATGCCTCAGTAGAACCCCTGACAACACAAAATTGTTTGCTGACAATCATAAACCTCAGGGGTAAAAGTTTTCAGTCAGAAGAAAATGCATTATGTAATTTATATAAAAATCATCTTAGTAGTTCAATATATTGACAAGCAGTTTTCAGTATTTTGAAATTTTGAACTTTTTTCCATGAAACCTTATAGCTGACATGTATGCTTTGAAACCGGTTAGAAATTCAAGAATGTCAAGGGTATAAATGTGACATTATCAGTTTTAATATTAAGGAACTGTATCAAATGTAAAGTTGTACGTGTACAGGAAAGAGGTGATTATCTCATTTTAACATACTTTCTGAGGTCAACATTTACAGTCGGAATCGACTCCTGACCTATTTACAATGGGTTCCATGTAGCTATAGATGATGGCTAGGTGTAAATAGTCGGTCATAACTTGAATAGTATCATTAATCAGAAACACACACAGGATAAAAGAAACAAGCAATATTTTTACTGTCCAGTTAGATAATGTGGGAGTTACATTATATTTCTTGTGTACACTGAAGATTGCAACCATGTCAACCATTGCCTGGTTTTTTAAGTATTTTAGTTTGGCAATGAAATAATAAATGTCTGGTTAAGCCTTTATAACTGGTTTTACTCCGCAAAAGTGTATTCAACTACTGTTTCACTCAATTATTATCCTAACTGGATACTTTGTACACTTGACCTAGGCTACAATTGTAGGTTTTGCACCAGTCAATTGCATCCAGGGCCCCCCTTCCCTGGGGGATAGCCGGGTCAATGGCTGTCTTTTTACCTTCCAGCTTCCGCTGCACTGCCTGGGTAATGTTTGGGATCTTTTTCCCTGAACCAATACCCCGGGGACAATATTTAGTTGTCTGGGCAGGGATATTTTACCATCAGCTGTGCCCGTAGGTCCGTGGGATTTGGCAGCCCAAAAGTAAAAATCACGGTCTGGGGGATGGGGTGTGGATACAACTGACTGGTGCATAACTAGACTGTTCTGAATATTACAATTAGGCTGTTGGTAAGCGTGGCATTTTGACACTGAATTTTGCAGTCAGGAATGGAATACACTTAGAAACAGAAAGACCATTCAACTATGGAATTGAGACATAATGGTTATGTCACTTTGATCTACATGTATTTGTAACATAACCTACTACATACAATACATACGTTACGAGTACTAATGTTGCAAGTACGGATGGTGACAAGCATTTATACATGACCAATGGTAACCGTCACGATGTGTAAATTACACGCGACACAAAAATGGCTGCGCCCATGGGGGAGAGAAATGTGGATTTGGGTTTTGTAGAAGAAACAGAGAAATATCTTCTTAAAAGCAGATTTTTTCCGAGTAAACTGGGTGGTCGTCCAGCTTGGTTATCTCTGGAGTCATTGCCAAGTGCTGACAGTCTATCTTGTCGTGTTTGCTCGAAACCAACGTCATTTTTGTTACAAGTTTATTCTCCAGATTCAAGTCAACAAGACGCCTTTCACAGAACTATATTTATATATGTTTGCATAGATCCCAAATGTTCTAAACCAAACAAAAATGACAATTTCCATGTGTTTAGATCACAGTTACCAAAAGTGAATAAGTTCTACAGTGCGGAGCCACCAACAGAAAGCCGTGTTGAAAAGGATGTTGATGCGACATCTTTCAACAAGATTTGTTATGTTTGTGGAAGCTTAGGGCCAAAGGCATGTAGTAAATGTCATTCTACAAGTTATTGTAGCAAGGAACACCAAATTCTTGATTGGAAATCACACAAAAATGTGTGTAATGCTGAGTCAAAACCAGGTAAGGATGGCAAATTACTTGATTACAGTTAGTCCTAGTCCAAGCTTCTTAGACGATGATTATTCCATTTCAGTGATTAGTCCAATTCATAAAGATTGACGTCAGTCAATAAAAAGATCATTAAGTTATGGTACCCAGAACTAAGTTAGTCCAAGCTTCTTAGACGATGATTATTCCATTTCAGTGATTATTCCAATTCATCATTAAAGATCGACGTCAGTCAATAAAAAGATCATTTAGTTATCAATTCTCGCACACGTCTTGTATTTTTGCTGCAAATTCAATAAATGTTCGGCTAACAATTTGCTTCTTTGCTGAGTGGAAAGATAATCTTTTAGCTACGATTGAAGCCTAACTTAATTAAAATTTACCAACGAAAAATATAAAAACATCGCATGTCAAGAATACACAGCTTCATCTGTCATCGCTATCAATTTAATGCGGAAATAGTCTCCCATCTAGCTCAATCTGTAAAGCCCTAGTAGCCAGGATTTTGGATTCTAATCCCACATTGAGTACACTTTTTCCTCCTAAGTAGTTAGATATTTTAATGATCAGTGGCTCTGGTTAGTTGTATGAGGCACCTTAAGGCAATGATAGCTAAAGAATAAGAGGGGAAAGAGTGTGGTGATTGACTTGCGCCAGTTGGGAGTCCAATGTCAGTTATACTTAACTGCTATGTAACTTAATCAGGGATTGACGCTGGCCGAAAAATTAAGGACCAGTAGCTGTTTTGTTTACAAATTTAACAATTCTTGTCCGTCGGACCATTGAGGCAGTGACCAAAAGAGTAACTGTCAATCCCTGACTTTATCACTAATGTATGTTTGCTGAGACAGTCATACTCATAAAGTACGCAAAACAAACATGTCTGTCGCAAAATACTTCTAGCTTGACAGTCATTGTGGTTAACATTCACTTATTGTTAGTATTGATCTGCTTTACCTTGTTTATAACAGCTCCTGAAGAAAGGAAGTACTCCTGTTTATTTCCTGAAATGGAATTGGTGACTGAAGCCGAAAGTTTAGCTCAAAATGAAACTGTTGATAAGTCAGAGGATGAAAAGATGAAGGAGTTTGCGGAATTTATGAGTTCTCAAAGAGCATCTGAAGGTTTGAAAGAATTGTCAGAATCAGAATTACAGAAAATGGCCAGTGAAGAAAATGAAAATGACAAACAGCTTAGGAAGTTCAAGAAACGCGTAAGCCAAGAACCTGAACAGGTGTGTAACCGTGTGTTATATAGTGCGTTAGCGACTAAGCTGGACCCCCGTAAACCTTAAATATCTTAAAAAGTACAATGCTGATGAGAACAAAAATTGGTATATCTTTGTAAAACACCCTTAACAACTCTCCTAAAATAAAACAGAATTTTCAGTCCACAGAAAAGTGTACTTTGCATAAACGCCTAATGCAAACTTTTAAGTCTAAAACAGGGGAAATACGTATGGGTGGTAGAAGTGACCGGAACAGCAAAGATCAACAATTTGGTCCAGTATAACTGTACATTAAGTCACACACCAGTGACTGTTGAAAATATTTAATGAGGCCCATACATGAACGTTTATCTTAGCCTGTACAGCTGGAGCAACTTTGTGCAAATATTTGCAATTTAAACATCGTATATCATGTTTGTACAAATGAGCATTACAATCAGAAGATGGGCCTCAACTATATACACATTGATGACCAGACAAATTTTGGTCGAAGTTATACAATAATCCTGTTATAGTTGTTACACAATACAATAGCATTATTCTAACTAGCTGATCGTAATAGCTTATTTTACTCCCTAGCTATTTGTTGATAAAAATACCAAAAATAATACATTATAGCCAATGGGGAAAACATTAATTAGAATTATAAATATCTACACATTTCCAGGTTAGCCATACACTTTTTGTTTCATGTAATGTGTTTTTAAGCTAATCCTGTCATGTTGGTTTTCACATTTTCAGGTTTTACGCTACTGTCGAGGTGGGGAACCTTTATGGATAGCTGATACGCCAAAACCAGAAAATGTACCAGATTGTAGTTGTGGTTCCAAACGTCAATTTGAATTCCAGGTTCGTAAATTTGTTTTTGGATAAGTCAACAGATTAACAATTGTGCACCCTTTTCAAAATATTTTTCAGTTTTTGATCATTTAAAGTATGGTATGACTACTTAGGACAACAAAGAATAGTTCAACATGATTAGTATTTTAACTTATGGATACTATAATTGTGTTCACCAAATGTAAGGACCTCCTCGGGCAACATTTTGGTCGTATTTCTTTTTTGTCCGGGAAAAGTCCCATTTGTAGTCTCACAAGTCTGGCTACATTTGGCAATTTCTGGAACCACATCTTTTTATATTGATAAAGATACCCGATTTCTATAGTGCAGTTAAAGATGTAAAAAAAACACGAAGTACACGTTGCAACATACTAAAACAAAACATTTATTTTAGTATTTTTCACCTTTCTGGAGATTCTGATCTAATGTTCACCACATGTGCAGTCCAATAGTAAGAATGTTAAAGGTCACAGTCACGAATGACTGACCTCCGAATCATTGGGGCCATCTACTTTTGGTGGCCAACCTCCATGTAAAGTTTGAAGATCCTAGGCCCTAACTAGGGCAAAGCATTTTCAAGTTATTGAGAGGAAACCGTTTGGTCTACGGACAGACCGATCAATAGAAAGAGACCATCATGTGCAAAGCAATATACAGGACCCCCTCATCAAAGATGGGGGGGTATGATTGTTTTTTGACTGGTGAAAAGACCTGTACTATATCAAAAGGCCAAAATATGTGTATAATTAGTGTTAAAGCATTTAAATTGATTAATGATATTTTATATGTTGTGCAATTTCAGGTTCTGCCCCATTTGTTGTCGTATATGGATGTTGACAAAGTTGGAGAAAGTCTCGATTGGGGTGTTTTGTGTATTTATACATGTATGAAAAACTGTTCTATAGAAAATGAGTACCATAGAGAATATATTTACAAACAAGATGTGGTCTGAATATCTTTAATGACATGTTAAAATATGTAAACAGATACACAAAATAAAAACATAACACAATATGCCGTAGTTTTATAGTTGATTCATTAAGTAATACTAATGAGGGAACTATCCCATTCGAAAGAATATTGGGGACTAGGTTAAAGTATACCAGGTTTCAATGTAAAGTACCGTTAGTTTGGGTATACACAGTTTAACTAGATACACATAATTTACCTGAGAGACAACTTGATGTTGACAAAGGATTCTCGTTTAATTTTGAAAGATCTATAGTTATAAATTCACAGGATAAGTAACAGTACTCGGTAAATATCCAAAATTTTAGTAACAACATGTATGATTATAAGGACTCAACCCAAACATATGACAGGGTGGAAGGTGGCACCTAAAATCTTCTTGGTCATAGTCAATACAATGTTCTGATAAATATCAGTGTATTTATAATACTGGTTGCAAATAAAACAGTTGGTGGTGGTACATTGAACAACATAACAATGGACATTGACCAACAGGTGACCTTGAGCCAGCACAGTTGGGACATGGACTATACCAAACATCTCCATGCATTGCACATTTAACATAAGTTTCATAGAAATATGTTGAACAGATGCAATATGTAAAGTATTCAGGCCATCCTTAAAATATTCATTTGTTTGGCCTAAAGCGACCCAAGATTTTTAAGTTGGGTAGGTAGGTCGAATTTTTTTATTTGTACGGAAATAATTTTTGAGGAACCTGTAAAAAAATTCAAGTCGATGTAGTTATGAGCAGGGACGATTTCAATGAGTAGGTAGCTTAAGGGCAAACATACAATTTTTTAAGGATGGCCTCAGCAATGAAAACATTGAATGACATAAGGAGTCACAATACAGATTTGAGATCTATATTGCATCTAATAAAGTCTGTACTGACATAAGTCCTGACCAGCAAGTTATGTGAAGAATACTGCACATTACAACACAGTGTATGTATCATAATACAATGCTTCTCAGTTCACTCAGAGAATTGTTTAGTTTTCATATGGCTCTGATGGAACTGGAAACTGATGTAACCCTCGGACAGAACTCAAATGTCATGTATCCAGAGTTCAATCAGAGCGTTACATAGGTTCCCAGTTCCGTCAGAGCCATATGACAACAGCAGAATTCTCGGACGGAACTGAGAAGCAGTGCATCATGAACTACCATGTATAATTAAACACAAAAAATAATTAAAGAAACATTTACCATCTATCACATCAAATATCACTGTTCATCAAATTCTTAAGCCAACACCATATAATACAGTAAAATACCTTCATGTACACAACACCAGCAGTTGACAATTTTAGACACAAATAGCTTCATCATGCTTCCACAAAGATAACCTAATCACATTACCAGATTTATAATCAATCACCAGTTATTGTTTATGTGGATATTTCCAGAGGTCAACACGTTGGCAAATAATAACAATACTTTCAATGCATTGTAAGGAGTTCTACGTAGGCTAAAATTTATGAAAGTATAAATGGTAGCAAATTTTTAAATATAATGAAATTTGCTATTTTTCCGTATCACTAACGGTTTGTACATTATTTTCAAGTACCCGTATATAAAAGATTGTGTACACGCTTTCACTGATCACTTGGTGAATATATTAATACTGTAGTGCATATTGTCACGTAACTGTTTGTAAATAGATTAGGGTATGTCTATATAGCTTGAAAATGCTGCAGAATATTCTTGCATGTTGACATCTAATAACTGTGTGGTAATCACTGGTCTCTTGATGAATATATAAATACTGTAGCGCATATGTAAAACTGTTGGTAAATAAATGTAGGTTACGGTCTATCTATATAGCTTGGAAGATGCTGCAAAATGTTCTTGCATGTTGACATCTAATAACTGTGTGGTAGTAATACAGAGCCTTTCACCAATTCCTGAAATAAAATGGTAGAGATTATCTAGCATGTAATAAAGTACTGTCTTCACATCCATAATTAGTATTTCTTTTAACTTTACAGAATGATGTAAACGTTTCATAAGCTTAGGTCCCACTGAAGAAATCCTCATCGATGACGCAGTATTAAAATTCAATACATGCATTAAAATTTCCCGATGTACTGGCGATGTCAATAAATGTCTCATGATTTCCCCTAAACCAGAGGAACTTGTTCCCGAAAGCTCATTTATTTCCATCGAGAGTAAATCGCAGAGGCAAATAACAGCTTAATGGACCAAGGTGTTAGGTCACCAGTTTTCCTGGTAGAAATATCCTAGTTTACACTTTCATACATTTTATGGAGTTAATTTTCCATGACAGATCTGCTGGCACTGTATTTCTCAGTATTTACTTATACTGACTCATAGTAAAATGTACCAAAAATTAAAAAAAACAACTTTGGATTAGATTTGTTATCACAAATGTTATCTTGAAAACAACCTTAAGGTACAATCTGGTTGACCTTTTGAATCAATATTCAACATGATGTAATTAAATTGTATCAAGATTTTCAAACAAACTTCTGACTACTTACCGCATTTTCCTCCATTCTAGGAGCCCAGTCATAATCTTTCAATTTTGGTATCACTTTCAATAAAACATTGGTAGCACGTTCTGAGTTAGCTGCAAATGTTTTCATAACATTTTCCACATTAACCTGAAAAACATGATGAATAGAATACTGTTAAGATACTAGTATCAGCAAGTAGAGGAATTGAACTAGAAATGTGACCATGGGACACAGGTGCCCCCATTGGGGTACACAGTAAAAGTAACAAAGGGCTGTAACTCCGGTAAAAATCCTTCCGTTACAGTAAACTACACATTAAGGTTGATATCTGTGAAAGTTTGAAGAAATTATGCCCAACAGTTTGTGAGGAATTCAACATACAAGATATGTTTTACATATGGAAGGACAGCATTAATGCTATCATGCCCCCACTAATAAATAAGTGAGGGGGGCACAAAAACGCTCATAATGGAACAAGAGATAGTAGTAAAACATGTATCCCTATAGCAGCCAACTGTTCTCAATTATTGATCGGTAAATATCTTTGTGATCAAAAGTTACTGCCATCAAAACCTTTGATCTACCGACCTCTAAAATCAAGATGACTCCCCCACTGTAAAGTTTAAAGGTCATAGGCCCAACCATTCACTAGTAATTTATTGACAGACAAAGCAATATACCCCCTTCCCTTAGAAAGGGGGTGTTAAAATATTTAATGTACACCAATAAACTCATTTGAGACCGATTCGCTGGTTTAGAATGAGAAGGTCGTAAGTACTACCTTATAAGATTCATACATATTTGAAATCTAAATCACAAGGCTCTTCTTAAGAGACTATTTTCATGAAAATTTGTCATGTTGACCAAACTGAAGTTAAAAAAATTAATTTTTCTGTAAGTAAACAATAGTTTTTAGACAGTTTATTCTTGTTTTCTCAAAATATCGATTTTGTACTTACAAACTTCTTATTCTAAGCCAGCCAATTGTCAACAGACACATTAAAAAGCATGAGTGTACTTACAGATGCTGTGTCTTCTCTCCAACTGTCATAGTCTGTCACCAGTCCCATTGCAGCATAACACAATCCAGATTCTCGAGCTAAAACAACCTACAATACAAGCATTGGTAGGCTATGAGATTATTGCGTAATACACAACTTCCATTATACATTTTTCAATGAAATATCTATTTACTTCAAGATAATAAAAAGTACTAAACAAGTACTGTATGCATGTTGTATTCAATTTACTGCATTGTTAGTGAACACCAGTACCATCCGCATGAGGCCAAACACAGTGTCAACTTCAGTAACAGAAGGTTTTTGGTTCAATCCAAGGCTGCGACATACTGGCCATTGAAATGGTACTCGTTGTCTTGTGCTGGTAGAGCTCACTTGCTTGACACTTTACTTATGCTGGCAAGTCCAAAAGATAGCTGGTTTAGCCCAGTGTCTGGATAATGTGGCAGGTAGTTTCCATATGACTGAAATACTGTTGACCAACAGGCCCTAATAATATATTCAAGAACAAAAGAGTGAGCACCAACCTCAGGCACTGTGGTCATGTTGATACAATGTGCTCCCCAGGAGTTCCACATTTTGCTCTCAGCTTTGGATGAAAATCTTGGTCCTTCAATAGTCAACATGGTGCCCCCTTTATGTGCAGTATAACCTAACTCCTTGGCTGTATCATATAGAAACTGAAATATAAGAGTAGCATTTATCATAAAAATCATTACACAAATTTTGTGCATTCTCGTTCAACCAGCGTATTTTTCATGTGAAATATATTAGTCTAAAGACTGGACTAAACACTGATTCATGTGTGAGGCTGGCAGAAAATAATGATGTTGACAAATAATTATTCGTGTTTTGCACAGGATTCTATATAATTGAGCCAAGAATTGTACTAGTAACATCACAAATGTGTATATCATTCCACAACTAATAGGGCTGTAACGGTACGCTCACCTCACGATATGATACGTACTGTCAATTTTTCTAACGGTTCGGTTTATTTCGGTATGATACAATATACTCTAACAGCAGCTTAAATACCTCAATTTTTAAGTGACAATGAATGTGTTGATTCTATAACAGCAATTATTATGTGGCTATCAACTATTTTAAATGAATTTTGACAATATGAGGCATATCTAAATACAATTAAAACGAGTGATGCATGGTAATTATACATAATCAGAGGGCTTCCAGACATTTTTGTTTTCTGAATATTATTTTGCTCATAGAAAAGCTTATACCGAACCGTACCGAAATTTGCAATTCTTGTACCGTGAACCGTGTTGGACTGAAGTCCGCGGTCTTTCGTGTACCAAGGTATACCGTTACAGCCCTAACAACTAATAACATCACAAATGTGTATATCATTCTGCAACAAGTAACATCACAAATGTGTTTATCATTCCACAACTAGTAACATCACAAATGTGTTTATCATTCTGCAACAATTAACATCACAAATGTGTTTATCATTCTGCAACAAGTAACATCACAAATGTGTTTATCATTCTGCAACAAGTAACATCACAAATGTGTTTATCATTCCACAACTAGTAACATCACAAATGTGTGTATCATTCTACAACAGGTGATATCACAATTGTGTTTATCATTCTACAACTAGTAACATCACAAATGTGTATATTTATAACTAGTAACACCACAACTGTGTATATCATTCTACAAGTAAAATCACAGATGTATTTATCATTACACAACAAGTTGCATCACAAATGTGTGTATCATTCTACAACAGGTAACATCACAATTGTGTTTATCATTCTGCAACAATTAACATCACAAATGTGTTTATCATTCTGCAACAAGTAACATCACAAATGTGTTTATCATTCTGCAACAAGTAACATCACAAATGTGTTTATCATTCTGCAACAAGAAACATCACAAATGTGTATATCATTCTACAACTAGTAACATCACAAATTTGTATATCATTCTGCAACAAGTAACATCACAAATGTGTTTATCATTCTGCAACAAGTAACATCACAAATGTGTTTATCATTCTGCAACTAGTAACATCACAAATGTGTTTATCATTCTCAAACAAGTAACATCACAAATGTGTTTATCATTCTGCAACAAGTAACATCACAAATGTGTTTATCATTCTGCAACAAGTAACATCACAAATGTGTATATCATTCTAGAAGTGCACACACCACCATGGTGTTTGTTACAAAATGTATATCTCCCAAAAAGTGCCTTTACTCTGGTAAATTGATATTCAGCTCAAATCAATACATGAACTGAAAAATAATTAATTTTCGTTGGGGTTAAATTTCAAGGAAATCATGGTTCACCTTTAACAACAAAATCAAATCCCAATGATTAATATTTTTGATTCTTGTATTCATTACCTGAAATGCAAAATCCACAAATTAACGTCCCCTTGAAATGGTCTTTTTTTACCAAAACCACAAAATTTCGTCCCATTGAAATGAAATGATTTTACAGTATGTCTTCCCTACTAAATGTCGGAGATGACATTCACTTATATTCATGTGGATATTGGATACCATTAAAATAATATCATGTAGCAGCTTACATCATTTGTAATTGGACAAAATGGTTCTGCTAACGGAATGTGACAAATACCAGGAGGCCCTCCAGGGGTACCATCATAAAATGTTTGTTGTCGGTGATGAGTCCTGAAATACAAACATATTTCCAACGTAATCCCTTAACATGTAAAACACTGCTGTTAGAAATAACGGTGTTCACATATAAACATGGGGTCTATGAGAGACTTGCAGACTTTTAGTATTACTCAGATATCAAGGGTGTTAAGATTAAAGGGACTCAACTTCAGTTGATAAAATGCAAAATTTATCAAAAAGTTCTCTTAAAATCAATTTTTTTTTGGCTTGATCGACCTAATCCATTTACATAAGAATCTGGACTTATTCATAGATCTAGAAGTCAAATAATCGCATAACGTCGGTTACTTCTTTTAAAATCCTTCAATCTTTAGTGTGACTAATGCAATAAAATATATATTCAACGTTGTGCTATAGCATATGAATGTATAAATGCCAAGAAAAGCTGGACGGTAAAACATGAGTATTCATCAGTGGTATCTAAGAGGTAAGAATACTTTATGTATGCGTAAAACATAGTTTTGTGATTAAAACGTCTACAAAACATATTTTTATCATCTGAATGGAGTTTAGTCCCTGTAAGACCATCAAAATATTGACTAGCAGTCACAAGTTCCCTATATTGGTAACCAGAGTATCATTGTGACATCATATCCTAATTTTGAGCCAGGCATTGTCAATGTGACATGTCATCAATATTACGGCTTCAAATAAGCATACATTTATACTAATAACTGATAATCAGTAATGTTGGTTATCAACATCATTTAAAAAACATCACTTAAGGATATCCGGGTCTAATAAAGAATCTCCTCTTGAAGAGTTCTCAAGTTCAGTAATTTTATGACAAATCGACTGATTTCCTATAGGTCGTGGGTTCAACCCCCACTAGAGCCAAAATATTTTTATTCTTTTTTTATTTAATTTTTAGTTGTAAGTCAATGTTTTGGCTTCGTGACATCACTTTATAGTGTAATTTGGAGAAAAATATTTTTTTTCTATTTTTTTCTTTAATTTAAACAGATGAAAATCGGGTTACTATGGATTTCTGAAATGTATATTTTCAAAACCGCTCAAAAACATTACACATACATTGAAGTTATTTTTGAAAAAAATTCAATGGTGCCAATTGTTTAGTTCATATTTCATTTCCATTTATCTATAGGGTACTTATTGGCAATATGCAAAAAATGCCTCAATTTCAAGGAGGGTAGAGTAACATTTTTATTTTTATCTTCTTCATTATTAGACCGAACATCATTTTTACACTTTTGATTGAAGAAATAATACTTATCATTAGATTTAAATACACTTTTGTTTTTATTGTGTCATATGTTGGAGATTTGTTTTATTCATCATGCGGTTGCCTCCATTTGTTTGTGCAGTACGTTCTTACACTGTGTGTAGGGAAATTAAAATAGCAATTACTCTCTTAAATGACAATAAAAGTGTTTTAAAATTCACATGCAGTTGTTTTAATGGGTATACAATAGAATAAAAATATTTAAAATGCATTCCTCAACATTTAAAAAAAAAGTTTTTACACCCGGACATCGTTAAATACATATACATAGTCATACAAATATATGTAATGTTACCCTGAGAAACATGATATTAAACTTTGTTTTTTTTTCAACTAATTTTCATTAGCCTTTAACTTAGAATTTACCTATCTATGAACTGATCCAGTACGACAATATCTCCAGGATGAATTCCTTCTTGTAAAGAACCACAGGCTGTAGTGACCAATATGTGAGTACAACCTTCTTGTTTCAATGCCCATATATTGGCTCTGTAGTTCACACGGCCAGGCATAATTGAGTGACCACGGGCATGTCTGTAAAATAAACAAGATGTTTTATCAGTTATCACAGATAAAACTGCATGTACTTTTCTTCAGTTAAAAACATTCACACACTCATATCAGTTTTGTTATGATTTACTTTGAACTTCAATGCAATCTGGTTTTCTACACTAATCCAGTGATCCAAACAACTACTGTTATTTGTATTGTTGAATGTACATTTTAGCTACAGATAATTAATTTGGATAAGAAACTAGTTATATTGTGGACACAATTATTGGAAAACAACACCATGTGGATCACAGCCATATCTTGATTATCAACAAGAAGACGTGGCTGCGGGGTCGCCTTCACATCACTCAGAAATGCAGATCCCTACTAGGCTGAGAACTAAAAATGTGTTGATAAAAAACTATGCAGACTAAGGGGATCTATATTGTTTATGACTTCCACATATTATGTGGAGGTTGAATTAATTCCCATTTGAGTGCGGGGTTGTGGTGTTCTCAGGACAAGTGGCATATTCTGTTCAGCAAATTATCTCAGCATATCATGAATCAGCTGCAAGAAGCCGGCACAATTGCCTGTTCAGAAACCGGCACCGGCACCCTTACCGGCACAATTACCAGCACAAGGGAGTATATAAGGTAAAACAAAACAGTATATTATGCATAAGCAGATATGGCTTTTCTTGTGTACTGCAATATATAATACAAGCAGTTGGAAAATCCTCTGATGAGTTCATACCTATTGAACGAAACCGGTCAGGTAGTCATAAGCCTACATACTTGCCACAAAGCAGTCGTCAAGTCATCAATTGACATCCACTGAAGGCTTTCACTCAGCCACTTTGCTTCCATATCTTTATTATCATTCATATCATTATTAGCATTGAAAATTGTCCAAATAATGAGTTAGTTTGAAAGGCTGTTGCATGAGAGCTTATTGCATACAAGTTTTTACAAACAAGTGGACAAAAGCAAAGCCTTATGTCACATTTTTTTTGTTGACAAGTTTAATCAAACTTGTAGTCTCGCATGTAGCGGTGCTGTCCACCGGGCATGTTAAATAAGCAAGGAGTCTACTCGGAAAGCGCTAGGGCAGCGGGTCTGGATTCCTTGTATCACACAACTGTCTCTTGTACTTGCTTTCCCTTCAGCAAAACACAGGACCCAATTGGAAATAAGGGCTTGCTCTTTTATGGGTTATCCTTGACCGCAAGGTTTAAATAATTACACATACTGCAAAATAATTTAATTTCGCTGGGATGAAGGTTCTATATAAAATACACACATACACGGCTTCACTGCACTGCCAGACCGCAAGTTGTGAGATAAAGGTTTTATATAAAATTTAATACTGGTTACCTTGACAACAGCACACAGTCCACATCTCCTATCTTTCCTAGAACAAAAGCATCTGAAGGCTGCAAATAATTGTATGGTCTGTATGTAAATGCGGACAATATATAAAAAAAATGCTTTTAATATAACAAGAGGGCCATGATGGCCCAATATCGCTCACCTGATTATAAACCCTGCACAATTTTCACCCAAAGGAATAATTTGAACATCTTGGTAGAAAACCACAAGATGATTATCAAAACTCTAGGCAGTGTAGTTTTAGGCAAGAAGATATTAATATGTTTTCCCTATATAAGTCTATGTAAAACGGTGACCCCCCGAGTGGGGCCAATTTTGACCCCAGGGGCATAATTTGCACAATCTTGGTAGAGGACCACTAGATGATGCTACATACCAAATAACAAAGCTCTATGCAGTGTAGTTTTAGACAAGAAGATTTTTATATGTTTTCCCTATATAAGTCTATGTAAAACGGTGACCCCCGGGGCTGGGCCAATTTTGACCCCAGGGGCATAATTTGCACAATCTTGGTAGGGGACCACTAGATGATGCTACATACCAAATATCAAAGCTCTTAGGCATTGTAGTTTTAGACAAGAAGATTTTTATATGTTTTCCCTATATAAGTCTAAGTAAAATGGTGACCCCCAGGGTGGGGCCAATTTTGACCTGAGGGGAATAATTTGAACAATCTTTGAAGAGGACCTCTAGCTGACTCTACATACCAAATATGAAAGCCCTGGGCCAAGCAATTTCGGAGAAGAAGATTTTTTAAGGTTTTCTCTATATAACTCTATGTAAAACTAAGGGCCCCCGGGGCGGGGCCAATTTTGACCCCAGGGACATAATTTGATCAATCTTTGTAGTGGACCTCTAGCTGAGTCTACATACCAAATATGAAAGCCCTGGGCCAAGTGGTTTCGGAGAAGAAGATTTTTAAAGGTTTCCCCTATATAACTCTATGTTAAACTAAGGGCCCCCGGGGCGGGGCCAATTTTGACCCCAGGGACATAATTTGAACAATCTTTGTAGTGGACCTCTAGCTGAGTCTACATACCAAATATGAAAGCCCTGGGCCAAGCAATTTCGGAGAGGAAGATTTTTAAAGGTTTCCCCTATATAACTCTATGTAAAACTAAGGGCCCCCGGGGCGGGGCCAATTTTGACCCCAGGGACATAATTTGAACAATCTTTGTAGAGGACCTCTAGTTGAGTCTACATACCAAATTTGAAAGCCCTGGGCCAAGCGGTTTCGGAGAAGAAGATTTTTTAAGGTTTCCCCTATATAACTCTATGTAAAACTAAGGGCCCCCAGGGCGGGGCCAATTTTGACCCCAGGGACATAATTTTAACAATCTTTGTAGAGGACCCCAAGATGATGCTACATACCAAATATGAAAGCTCTAGGCCTTACGGTTTCAGAGAAGAAGATTTTTGAAGTTTCCTTTTTGAAAATCTATTTTTAGCCTGTGTGACCTAGTTATGCGACGGACTGGAATTTTTTTAACAACTTTGGTAGAGGTCCACCCAAGGAACATTCCTGTTAAGTTTTATCAAATTTGGCCAAGCGGTTTAGGAGGAGAAGTCGTTTGAAGAAATTGTTGACGGACGCACAACGCACGACGGATGACGGACGACGGACATCTCGGTATGACAAAACCTCACCATGACCACAATGTGGTCAGGTGAGCTAAAAATGTTTTGAATAACATTTGTGTCAAGTTCAGGCATAAACAAAGAATATTTCAGAAAATTGAACTGCGTCTCTAACTAAATTGATTGGATGTGCAGGCACTCAGCAGAAATTATGCATTTCTTAATTCATCAGTAAGTACATTTGTATAAACATGCATACCTAAATTTCTGGGTTGATTTGAAGATTTGTGACGGTAAAATGTATTTTAGTGATACAACCCTGTGACTGTACACTAGTAGGTAACTGGAACACACTGAATCATAGAATTCTTTTGCATACAATGCTGCAATCAATAAAACATTTAAGTGCATCTTGTGACATGTTTTGCCTCATCACTCCTATTTTAGATTTAACTAGCTTGGCAGGTATGCCTTACCATAGTATGTATTATACAATACAAACAGAACTGACTACACATGCTAGAATACCTTTCCATATGGTGTATCCACACTCTTCTCTGTTTTATCCTTCAATATATCTGCATTACTGAGTCCAGAGCCACCAATGATCCCAACCTAATGTATGGTCAAACATATACTTAATATATTTCAGCAAAATTTTGTATTGAGAAGAGAAATTTACAACACCAATACTATTAAAATCTTAATGCTGTTGGCAAAGGGTGAAATGTAAGTTTGACATCTAGTTATATATTTATTCGCGTCCTAGCTTGTTACAATTGATCACTATGATAAAACAAGAGGGCCATGATGGCCCAATATCGCTCACCTGATTATAATTCCTGCACAATTTTCACCCAAAGGAATAATTTGAACATCTTGGTAGAAAACCACAAGATGATGCTACATACCAATTATCAAAACTCTAGGCAGTGTAGTTTTTGGCAAGAAGATATTAATATGTTTTCCCTATATAAGTCTATGTAAAACGGTGACCCCCCGAGTGGGGCCAATTTTGACCCAAGGGGCATAATTTGAACAATCTTGGTAGAGGACCACTAGATGATGCTACATATAGCTAGTTTGCGATAGAAAAAATCGTGTTTTTTAAAGATTTCTAAAAATCTATTCATCAGATTTTGGTAAAAAATTACACAGAACTACAATAACTTCCTACCTAGTCTCGTTTTGAATTTCATAATTTTTAGTCACCAATTAAAAGATATTTATTCTTTATTACATATTGAAATTA
Organism: Spisula subtruncata; assembly: GCA_963678985.1. Lineage (NCBI taxonomy): Eukaryota > Metazoa > Mollusca > Bivalvia > Venerida > Mactridae > Spisula > Spisula subtruncata. Next base: position 48,490,711 of record OY787662.1, read on the forward strand.
CATGCGTATTTACAGTTTAACGCAGGGAGGTAATCTGGTATTCCATTGATGATTTACTATCAATTATTTAACCGTTACAATCCGTGATCAGCGGGATTGAGATTGCTGTTATAAAGACAAGACTTGGGAGGCCCTTGTTATTCGGTTTATTTAGGCATGTCGCTTGTAAACAATGTACAGCAATAACATGTACTTCGTCATATTCACAGACGGGCCTCGCATGTGTTAAATTAAGTAGGTTGCGAATACGTAAATATACCGTTATACGTATCATATGACCGTAAATTGGCTGTTGCAAGTATCAAGTCTTCTAACTTGGTTTTTCATACAAAACTACAAAAATGTTACATAGAACTTATGAACAAAACTTTTTTAACTCATTTCTGATGTTGCTGAAATTTCAGTGTGTATTAGGTAGATATATTTCATTTATTCGTGCAAAAATTCATACTTGTAGGTGTAGTAATTACAGAGAAATATTTAAAAAACACGATTTTTTTCTATCGCAAACTAGCTATACCAAATATCAAAGCTCTATGCAGTGTAGTTTTAGACAAGAAGATTTTTATATGTTTTCCCTATATAAGTTTATGTAAAATGGTGACCCCCGGGGCTGGGCCAATTTTGACCCAAGGGGCATAATTTGCACAATCTTGGTAGGGGACCACTAGATGATGCTACATACCAAATATCAAAGCTCTTAGGCATTGTAGTTTTAGACAAAAATATTTTTTTTATATTTTCCCTATATAAGTCTAAGTAAAATGGTGACCCCCAGGGTGGGGCCAATTTTGACCGAGGGGAATAATTTTAACAATCTTTGTAGAGGACCTCTAGCTGAGTCTACATACCAAATATGAAAGCCCTGGGCCAAGCGGTTTCGGAGAAGAAGATTTTTTAAGGTTTCCCCTACATAACTCTATGTAAAACTAAGGGCCCCCGGGGCAAGGCCAATTTTGACCCCAAGGACATAATTTGAACAATCTTCGTAGAGGACCTCTAGCTGAGTCTACATACCAAATATGAAAGCCCTGGGCCAAGCGGTTTCGGAGAAGAAGATTTTTTAAGGTTTCCCCTATATAACTCTATGTTAAACTAAGGGCCCCTGGGGCGGGGCCAATTTTGACCCCAGGGACATAATTTGAACAATCTTCGTAGAGGACCTCTAGTTGAGTCTACATACCAAATATGAAAGCCCTGGGCTAAGCGGTTTCAGAGAAGAAGATTTTTTAAGGTTTCCCCAATATAACTCTATGTAGACTAAGGGCCCCCGGGGGTGGCCAATTTTGACCCAAGGGACATAATTTGAACAATCTTTGTAGAGGACCTCTAGCTGAGTCTACATACCAAATATGAAAGCCCTGGGCCAAGCTGTTTCGGAGAAGAAGATTTTTTAAGGTTTCCCCTATATAACTCTATAAACTAAGGGGCCCCGGGGCGGGGCCAATTTTGACCCCAGGGACATAATTTGAACAACCTTTGTAGAGGACCTCTAGCTGAGTCTACATACCAAATATGAAAGCCCTGGGCCAAGCGGTTTCGGAGTAGAAGATTTTTTAAGGTTTTCCCTATATAACTCTATGTAAAACTAAGGGCCCCCGGGGTGGGGTCATTTTTGACCCCAGGGACATAATTTGAACAATCTTTGTAGAGGACCTCTAGCTGAGTCTACATACCAAATATGAAAGCCCTGGGCCAAGCGGTTTCGGAGAAGAAGATTTTTTAAGGTGTCCCCTATATAACTCTATGTAAAACTAAGGACCCCCGGGGCGGGGCCAATTTTGACCCAAGGGACATAATTTTAACAATCTTTGTAGAGGACCCCAAGGTGATGCTACATACCAAATATGAAAGCTCTAGGTCTTACGGTTTCAGAGAAGAAGATTTTTGAAGTTTCCTTTTTGAAAATCTATTTTTAGCCTGTGTGACCTAGTTATGCGACGGACTGGAATTTTTTTAACAACTTTGGTAGAGGTCCACCCAAGGAACATTCCTGTTAAGTTTTATCAAATTTGGCCAAGCGGTTTAGGAGGAGAAGTCGTTTGAAGAAATTGTTGACGGACGCACGATGCACGACGCACGCCGCACGCCGCACGACGCACGACGGACGACGGACGACGGACATCTCGGTATGACAAAACCTCACCCTGACCACATTGTGGTCAGGTGAGCTAACAAAGGTAAGTACTCCATATTTATTATTTCTTCAATGAGGGGCAAAAATTTAATTGCATCCTCTAATTGGTAGTTTATAATAAGTTAAATGGCATATTTTAATTCTTTCCAAATCATGATGCAATACTTATAATATGTATCACAATGAAACAAAACTTCTAATATATAACATTTAAAACAGAAACTTTGGAAGTTTTAGCTTATTGCTGTTGTAAAAAGGAATCACAATCACCTTGATTGAAGTCATGTTTCTTTGTTCTTACTGAACTCCTGCAAAATAAGTAAACAATAGGTTAGATTAAAATTTATCACACAAGTTGCACATCTGTATGTATGTGCCTAAAATGAATGATAAAACAGACATGTACAAACACAGAGAAACTTATAGTCCAAGGTCTTTTACTTTGACAATGATCATTCCCAAGGTCAATGTCAGGAGCCCATTGCCTCACAAAACCGCTCCTAAGCACTAAATAGTGCTACACTAGGAAACAACTTGCTTTAAAAAAGCACAATATAGCAGACAAATCCAACAATTTATATGCTTCTGGGTACTGTTTTATCAAAGCATTTACGGTAACCATAAAGTTGCGCTCAAATTTGAAGTCTTTATAAGCAAAGACCTAAATTAGGTCTTTGTTATAAGGTAAGCATTAATGATTATAAGAAATTTAAATTTGAGCGTAAGTTTAAGATTTTCGTAAGTTCTATGATAAAACAATACCCTGGTGAGCACTAGCAGACCAAGCGCAGCAAACAGATACAGAGTGCTACTTAAGCAGTCTGTTGCATAAGAAAGTTCTCCGCATTTTTTGCCTAGCAAAGTGCTGAGAAAAAGTAAGATTTTGGTGAGCACACTCCCTGGTAGGGTATCCTATGTTACATAGAAGTAGTAAAGTGTTACTAAAAAGTGGAAGCACTTTTGTTAAGCAACTGACTCCTGTCTAAATAAGGCCCATGTGGAACTCCTAAGATCGCAATTATTGTAAATATGTTAGCCTCGTAAAATAAAGACTTTACTAAATAAAAGACCATTTACGCTAGTTATGGTATCACCAGAACTAAATACCTTGGTCAGTTAATGCAATTTTAGCTAAGGATCACAAAATCACATCAAAGGGTCAAGCTGATATGAGCTCAAATAATACCTGTGATACATGTAGCAGTGATTCAGATTGGACTCATTTTCCACCATACTTTACTGGTTCACCAGTTTACGATGGGGGCAATTTAGCGAGTGCAACGGTTTTAAGTACCGCATATAAAATTAATAAATAGCAAATCCAAAATTTAGCCCTAAGTGTAAGAATGATTCCTATAATTACTTACTAAGTAGGGTCATGTGCTTTGTCCTAAGGCTAATCTCGCGAAAACACATGACAAATCAACGTAATTATGTTAACAAAAATGGAAGAACAATACATCTTATCGAGAATAATATATGTATGTATCTGTATTGTAGTCAGTGCAAATGTAACAGATGACAGTGAATAAAACTAGAAACAAATGGAAATACTTACCACGTGGAAAAGCTGTTTGTTGTCTTTTAGGGTTCGGTCTAAAACTTGAACAAAATTGGCCATAATTGGGCCGTTAGTTTACAGTTGACAGAATAGATATCTACTCGATTAAAATTAATAAAATGTATGTATATAGATAAACATTATAATTCAATACATGAAAACGTTAATATCGTTTACACAATATTAGGATCTTATGATTACGCTGACGTGTTCTGTTATTTTGGAAAAATAGGTAAAGTTTTTACCATACCCACATTCGTATATGTTTTGTTTTCGTCGTTGCATCAAGGAAGGGAACACACGTATTTTTGCCTAAACGAAAGGTATTTTTACCTGCTAACTATTCCAAGTCCCGTTATAAACTGCATTTATTCATTCGAGAATATCTGGCTTTTTCTCACAATCCGATCTATCTTTTTGTATAAGTTCGTAGTTGTATGATATTTATAATTTTTCAATCAAGTGATGAGCACCCCACCCAGCCTTGGTCCCAGGCTGTCCTGGAAAACTGTGACAGTGAGTCTGTCACTCTGTATACAGCCCTGTCAAAACTGTGTTCACCCTGGTAACAAATGTACATCCTCATTAAAAACTATAACCCGGTCAAAACTGTCTACCAGCCGGTCAAAACCTAGTGCTAATGATAGACCCTGCGTTTGCTTCACAGTATGCTACACTATGTTTTAGTTCTACTAGTAAAACTCAGATACTCGCGGTATGAATATGCTCCTATACTGAGTTTTATAGCTCTATTAATAGCTCTCCATAGCAAAGTGTAATTTGCAAACTAAACCACCTATTCTGTATTTAACAGCTAACATGGTCATAGTAACGCTTATTTCATTCATAAAATACAAAAACATCTTTAAATATACCTTTACACAACCAATATTAGATAAAACGTTTTTCTGACAGCCGCCGTGAATCAATTTCAGTTGACTCCATTTTGGTTATCTAATGTAGACGCACGTGTCTTAGACGAAATAATTAATCTGTACAGAGTAGTCGTTCTTGATTATCGTTCCGGATTTTATGTTCCGGATACCGGGTTTTAGCCACTTTTTTCGTCTAATAAAAATTCGCCATATTGTTGTTTGTCAACATTCTGGAAATTTCAGTAATTTGGCAGTGGAAGTGAAACTGGATTAATTTGTGCATCAGTGAGGTTAGTGTTCTTGCAAATATTGGTATTGAACGATAGGAAAGGTATTTATGAAGGCATGTGTGGTGTGCTTTAACTGTATATTGATTTTAAATGCTCTAAATCGGTCACCAAACAGCGACAAAGAATCGTGTCGCAAAAAGCTAAGCACATCTAAGAGCGTCTTTTTAGCACCCTAGATTGTGAAACATAGTGTAGCATACCGTGAAGCAATCGCAGGGTCTATCATTAGCACTACACTATGTTTCACAAACTAGGGTGCTAAATTTCGGCTCTAAGATGTGCATAGCTTTTTGCGACACGCTTCTTTGTCGCTGTTTGGTGACCGATTTAGAGCATTTAAATTCAATATACAGTTAAAGCACACCACACATGCCTTCATAAATACCTTTCCTATCGTTCAATACCAATATTTGCAAGAACACTAACCTCACTGATGCACAAATTAATCCAGTTTCACTTCCACTGCCAAATTACTGAAATTTCCAGAATGTTGACAAACAACAATATGGCGAATTTTTATTAGACGAAAAAAGTGGCTAAAACCCGGTATCCGGAACATAAAATCCGGAACGATAATCAAGAACGACTACTCTGTACAGATTAATTATTTATTGGGGACATTTTGACTCTAAATATTATTTATTTACTGCTTCATCGCATGTTTTACGTCCATTACAAAGAATGGCATACTCAGAATATTTCGCAGTTAACACTGGTTGTTAATAGCCATGATCGGCATGACTGTCAGACATATCCTTGTTTCTCTTATTTCCGGGCATTCTCATATTTCAGGCAGTCATAAAGCTGCATTAATGAATTATTGTTTTGGAGTAATTTGATAGATTTAACTGATATTAGTTGGTTTCAACCAAAAAATGCACCAGATTTAGGCAAAAAACGAAAATTTTCGAAAAAAAAAAAAAATCACTGATGTTTAGAAAAGGGAAAAAACTCCTCCTCTACTTGCTCCAAATCTTACTTAGACTGGTTTGCAACGATTAATCAGGATTTCAACATGTGACAGAAGGATAAAACTACAAATTGAGCCCCATGTGAAGTTTGTAAGAATACCAGTCAATGAAAAATACGAAAAAGACCGGAAATACGAGAAAGTGTCTGTAAATTCAAATAATAGAGGTCACGTGATATGATGCTAAAAATAGACCATGGACCTTAGATTTTTGTGTTTTCGTCGATTGCATGTTTTGCATAAATGGTTAAGTCATACTTTCCTCCAATTTAAATTATTCAAAAAGGTTTTTTAACATTTTTAAAATCAGTTTTTTCCTTAGATGCCCGGAAATAGGAGACAACAGGCTAATTGATTTTGTAAGTCAACTTGAATGTGTCCTATCAAGATGCAATTATGTTTAATAACAATGTCAGCAATAGTCATGACTCATGGCATCTGCATAGTCTGTAAACAACAAGATCTTGGATTTTAGAGAATAAACAAAACAAATTAGTATAGATCACTGCATATTTGTATCATGAATCTATTCTATATAAGCCTCACAACCCTGTTCAGGACTACCACGTTTGGTTAAAAAGACTATAGTAGCCTACTTCATTAGAAAATCATATAAAGTTGTAAATAAGCCATTATATGGCTAAGTTTATGTACATATTAACTTTTATTTGACATTAAATAAAAGCAACAACACATTTTATTAATAAACTTCATTCATCTTACTTAGCAAGAGCTGCATAATTAAGAGTATAAACCATTAATGTAGACAAATATGTTATTTTGTAAAATTGCTATTTTAACAATATGTATTTGAAAACCTTCAAATGAGAGTCACATGTCTATTTCAGACACAAAGAAGGAGTAAACAAATGGCGGACGTTAAGAAACTTGTGTTTTCTATAATACGATTCCTTCAGGATCAGAGAACACAACTTGAAGAAGAACAAGCAGAAAGTTTGGAAGGTTAGGGAATTGTTAAACTGTACTTATGTCTGTATAAGTTGTTGAACATTTCTACTTTTTTTTAAAGTAAATATCATATTCTTTTTTTTCACAGAAATGAATTCCTAGTGTATTCATTATTAGTGTCAGTTTAATTTCTGTGTTTTGTGCATTGCTGGTGGAAATTGTTGAAACATGATTTATTCTGTATTCTATTTGACTATGTTAACAGATTTTAAGTGGATCTAGTTTAAGTGTTTCAGTAATATATTTGTACTTTATTGCTGTAAATACTTATTTAACTGAAATTATTTAATAGTATAAATATGACTAATGTTTTGTTGGCTTGCTTAAATTGTATAATACAATGTGTACATGTTTCTTGTCTTACAGTGGCAATCCAATGTTTAGAGTCATCCTACAGTATTGACACTTCAGATGAACAAACAGTAGCCAAGTATCAATTACAAAAAAACTTATTAGATATATTCAACGCACAACTCAGTATTGAAGTGAGTACTAAATGATTATGTTTTATAATTTATCACATATACATTGTATAATATATACGGTACTGTGATCTTGACCTCACAAGTTTTAGGCACAAAAAACTAACTTTGAATGCTTAAATTTGTTATTACTGGTGATTTTTTTACCCAATAACTACAGAAATGGGATAAAAGAATCTGTCACTCTTGTCTTCGATATCAATAGTTCTTTAACAAATGATTTAGCTTGCCATAGGCTCCCTAAATATCTTGTGCTTTCTAGAAATGTTGATCTCCAAATATCACTCATGACCGATCCTATATATATTATTAAGTAATGCTTCAGTGTTTATGATGTAAGTCCATTTATTTTATGATACAAGAATGAGAAATTTTAACGTTTATCTAAAGATAGTTACATAAATAGTATAAAATTCTATCAGGCCTACATATAACATCTTATTTTACACAATAGTGTACTATTGTACAGAGTGACTCATGATTTAACCAGTAGATAGTCTGTATGAATAAACTGCACTATAGTTCGATTTCGAGCATTGAGCTGTGACTGCTCTTTTAAATTTTATCCATTCGCCGATAAACTGTAAATGGATAAATTACACACGGCCCAAATAGACTCGTCTGAAAGTTCATGGCTCAGTGTTCAAAAATTGAACTATAACTAGTGCTATAATTTACACATTCTATCATATAATTTCTACTTAACCATGAATGTATCTATTTATTATGCTATATTTCAGACCGATGCCGAGTTCTCAGAACTTTCTTTACATGAAGCCACACCTGAAGAAAAAGAAGAGGCAGAGGGTTTGAAAAATCAAGGTATGCAAGGATGTTGTGATTAACCAATTAATGAATAGAATTTGGTTGACAATGTGAGATATGATTAGTGAGCACTGATTGTCAGAATTAACTAACAAATCACCCATGATGATACAGTCGAACTTCGATGCCTCGAACAGTACTTGCCTCGAACACTCCAGATGCCTCGAACTCGTTATCCGGTCCCGTCGAAATCCCTTCTTTATTCATATAGAAAAACCATAGATGACTCGAACAGTACCAGGGTCGAACACTCGAACTAACTTGCTGGTCCCTTGCTATGATTTACCAGTAGATGACTCGAACAATGCAAATTTTCGCACCTTTCATTGGTTGTTGAAATACATTGTTTGTCCACGGGAAGTCGATGAAAGGTGTTATTAATACCTTGTGACAATTACTGTACCCAACAAAATGTTTACGGCTGTATTGTATTACATGTTTGTGAAAGAAAAATTAACACTTATAGGTCGGTTAATTACTTAATGAAGAAAATTATGAGTAAAGTAAAATTATAACTGATTAATTTTTCGTGAATTAAATTCAGAAACAAGAAATTTGTCATTAATTTAAATGTTTGCATTCTTTAAAACTAACTTAATTGAGTGAACGATGTTGAAAAGTCAATGTTCGTCTAAACTCCGAGGAGGATCAGGTTTATAATTCAACACGCTGCCGTACGGAGCGATTAATAGAAGAGGGAACTTTGTTTGCAAATGTGAATACTTGAAGAGCTAGCCGACAATTTCAAGTAAATTTTGTCAAACAATATCACGTTTTATTATGATTATGCATACTACATTTTTTGTATTTCACAATTTGACACAAATGCATTAAATATGAAATACGTACACACACTAAAACTGCGACAATTACACACATTGACACACGTACCAAGAAGCGTTCGAACTTATACATATACAGTGCATATATATTCGTACCCCCGATGCCTCGAACCGGTAGATGGCTCGAACTATTTTCCCAGTCCGAAGGTAGTTCGAGGCATCGAAGTTCGACTGTAATTGACATCTTATGCTTCTGAAGCTCAGTGATTAGTGTGCTTGTCGTCTAATCTGGCGACCCAGGTTCAAATTCGTGTGGAGGCACTCATATATATACCTGCCATATTTCAGCAGAATGCTGACTGACAAATAAAGGCTATGCTTGGCATTCCAATTTATATTCCCAAAATTTCGTCTCTATACTAGGATTCAGTTGACCACTAACAAATGTGAATAATATTAACATGATACTCCAATGAATCCATTTGAAAACCTTCCACAAACAACCTTTAACATGTATAAATGTCTGGAAAGAGTATATTTCCGTGCTCACAATTTAAGTACATCTTTGTGATATTGAAGTGGTTTTTTTGGCTGTGTAGTTATGTTGAATATTGTGAAATGAATTGATTTATATTTTAGGTAATGAATTCATGAAAGCTGACAAATTTTCTGATGCCATTGAATGTTACTCACAAGCGCTGAAAAAAGATAACAAAAATGCTGTGTATTATTGTAATAGGTAAGTACTGTATGTTTTCACCATTTTCAGGTGGAATGTTAGGATTGAAATGAGTCCATGATGTAATTGTAAACAATAATGATTATTCTCTGATCTGTTAAAACATCTTTATAGTCATTCCTCTGGTAGCAAAATAAATATTAGAGTTTGGCTGCCAGAGGTCACAATCTTGGCATAACTTTATGAAACTTTAGGTCAATCATTCGCTTTTTGACCGTTGGGACATGGGTATTTCTGATAGGTTATGTGTGGGCATTGTGCCGTGTATTGTGTTATGTGATGTTTTGATGTTTTCAGTGCTCGCCTGGTTAAGTTGAATGTTGCATTCCCTGCCCAATTTTCTCCTATCTTTTTGCTTAGAAGGTAATTTAATGACAATGAAAGTATGTTTCATTTTATGCCAAGGAACAGTATGATTGTTATTTTAACAAAATTGGAGGTATTGAGGTTATATTGTGTATGACCAATGTTTATTAATGTAAATGTATATGACCTATGTTTATTATTGTAGATGTATATGCCCAATGTTCAATGTTCGTTATTATGTTGATTACAGAGCTGCAGCCTACAGTAAACTTAGTAAACACATGAATGCCATTGAAGATTGTCAGCGAGCGTTGACCATTGATCCACTATACAGTAAAGCTTACGGCAGAATGGGGTTAGTCACATAATAATTACTTTTTGATTTACTTACATCTTTATTATCAATTGCATCTAGGGGTCTCATACTCATCTGGTGGCACATTTTGTTTTAATGTGCTATTTCTCTGTAATCCCAGGTTGAAGTTCAATGCAACTTCACATAAAGACCCGTTGGATTCACAGAATACTCATTCGACTCTCAAGCTAACATAAATTAATATTGGCCATAGTTGTATACCATAGGGTATTTATAACTTTCATTGCCATTCATGGTTTGAAGAGTATGAACTAACCTACAAATCTGAAACCTGTGCTTTGGGAATATAAATAAGGGTTAGTAGACTATCAGTTGAATTAATTCGTGCATACTGTTATTAGGAAAGCTTCAAAGAATTATTTTGTTATAATATCTTATAACTGTGACTATTATTTGTATTGTAGAATTGCTTACACAGCCTTAGAGGACCATGAGAGTGCTATAGAATGTTATAGAAAAGCTCTCGAGTTAGATCCAGGAAATCAAAGTTATCAGAACAATCTAGAAATTGCTGAACAGAAACTGCAGGAAATAGCAGCACAGGTATTACAGTACAGTATTAGAATTATTATACAGAAGTTGTAACGCGGGTATAGTCCTGTATACTATTTTCAGCTTTGCAGTCTGTCCGTCTGTCTGTCCGTAAACATATTCTTGTGGACGCAACTTCTTCGGGTTTTTGCCGATTGGCGATAGCTCTAGTTATAGCTCCTTCATATATTATAGGAGGCATATACATGTATATATCATGAATTATTACTGTGCCGTGTATAAAACAATACCATGACAGCTGTAGACAAAGTATACATACATTATACATTGAACCTCTCAGAATTTTACAGTATTTGATATTTTATTTTCAGAGTGGTTTTAATTTAGGTATGACTGGAGGTATGCCAGGTATGCCTAACATGGGAGCTATACTCAATAATCCAGCAATGATGCAAATGGTAGGTTCTTTACCTAGGGGTTCATTACAGACTGATTCTTAAGGAACAACTTGTCAATGGTCATTTATGTTGTTCTGGATTTATCATTTTATGACCAAATCATTTGGCAAATACCTATAATGTAGAGACAAATGTGATTTCTCCTGAATATACGAGTCTTTAGATATGCATTCGATCCCTATATTTCCTCTTATACTGCTTAACTCCCTTCTTGCATATTATCAACATCAAAACCTCAAGTATATGCTAAATGAGTTTGATGCTTATTTCGATTTATTTCGTAGTCTCAAGACTTTTGTTCCTTATATACAGGGTGTCCGAAAAAACGGGGACCTACCTTAAACCCTTATTACTAATTCATTGTTTGATGAATTTGGCTGATATTTTGTGAAAGTGTATGTAAGTGATCCCCACTTTAAAAAGGGTACTTGTTTAAATGTGGTGCTTCAAAACAGGAAGTGACGTCATCATTTTCACTATTGCAACAGTATACATTATTTTTGCTTAATCACCTGAAAAAAGGACATTATAAGAAAATGGCATTTGTGTGAGGGCATTTATTGTTAGAAAACAACATTTAAAGTCAAAGGGGATCAAGATTTTGTGAAAATAAAACAAATACGACAAGAAATAGAAAAAAGAGGAAAACGTGGCGAGTTAACTGACCAAAGGGGAAGTGGAAAACTTTCCAAAATAGCATCAAAGATCATTCTATGATTAAAAGCATAAAAATTGTCCAGGACTATTACCAAAAAAGCTTAGACTATAGAAAGAAGCAAAAAGTAAAGTTTTCTTTTTACGAACAGTTCATAGATATATTTTGGAGTAACTGTTTATGTCAGAAATTACAAAATAGCACCATATGCTAGCAGAAAACTCTGCTTGCAGTAAATCAGCAGCAAAATCAGGATATATTGGTGAAATAGTACTGACATATTGCCTCATAGCACAGGCTATATGACCTAAATTACTCAAATTTGATCCTTATAGTGAACTTGTTTGCTATACACAATGAACTAATGTATCATGAACCATGAACAATGATTTAAAGCACACAAGAAGAAGTTTGGAAATTTATCTCATTGAATTCTGAAATCCCTGCTTCACTTTATAGTTTTTTACTGAAACATGCGATTGTAAACAGGGGAGGTAACTCTGGGTATTGAACTAAATAATCACGACAGTGTGCTAGGTCCCCGTTCTTTTGGGACACCCTGTAGTTACAAAGTATAGCCCAAAGAAAAAAACTTTAAAACCTGCAAGTTTTTGTCAAAAGTCAGTTTTTCATGTTGCCAAAACTAGACATTCCGAAAAGTGTTTTGACATAACTGGAAATTCTGCCCAGTAATCTTGGAAGAATTACAGGACCGGATCAGTTTTCTCTGGACCGATTAGAAACCAGACAAAAATGGATTTGGAAATGGTCGAGAAGATGCTCAATCATGAAAAACTAAAAATTACTTACAAGACTAAAATCAAGCTGGAATCAATGTATATCAGTGAAATGTTATTGAAATATTAAAATTATGATTCATTGGAAAAATGCAAAATAAATCGCCAACATACGTTCATCTACCATAATTATTGTACACATTGTTGGTGAATGTGCATTTGACCTTAATTTAACCATGTGATCATGCTAACCAACAGAAGTTGTTGTTATAAATATGTATCTAAAAATAGACAACAGAAAAACCAGTGCAAGTGACTTAAATAGATTATTGCGATAAATGTCATTGTTTTGTGTAACGGCACATGTTGGACTTGCGCAAACAAACTGTATTTGACATAAACATCTAGGATGATCAGCTAAAATAAAGATTGATCAGGAAAAGCTTACATTCAAACTCTGAATCATTTGAATAATCACCAGACAGTGGGAGCGACTGGGACAGAATTATTCCTCGTCCAGACAAATGTTTGCCAGTTAGGACTATCTGTTGGGAACTTTCCGGAATGTCTGCAAAACCCTTTGTTCAAATTATATTCCTCTGGCTGTTTCCGTAGATGGAAAAAAATCCTTTTCCGTTAATTGATTTGTAATACCTTGTTAAGTTTATATTGTTATTTAACCGCATACATGTATTTTATTTTAGGCACAGTCAATGATGACAAATCCTCAGATGCAGTCTATGTAAGTATCATCATATTCCACTTTACTTTCGCTGTTTTCCTATTCTACTTCCTGTTCAGTCAGTCTGTCCGTTTGTCGAGAAGATCTGGATCCTGCCATAACTCAAACAGTTTTCAAGCTGTGGTATGGGGATAGGACCCAATGAGGAGACTTTGCACGTCTAATAATAATTATTTTTTTATTAAAACGAAAATTGTGGTTACCGTGGCAACAGAAATCCTGATAACCTGGAAACCAGGATTGAGACTTCTGTATTGCTTGCAATTCCTAATTACTTGTTAAACTAGTCCACTCATTTAATAACCCTCATATGTAATGCACACTCATACGGGATGCTCTATATGTTACATATATTTCAGGATGACCAATATGATGCAGGGAATGAGTCAAGGTGGAGGAGATTTTAGTAATATCATGCAAATGTAAGTATATACATCATTACTATACCCCAATCTTTGTTGAAGAGGTGTATGGTTCTGCACATCTCAGTAGACCAATGGGTTCAAAAACTCCAGAATTTCTGACTATTGAGCTGCCATGGGGGCAAAATAGTTTCACAAACATCTCTTGTTATAATTGGACAGGTATCCAACCAGGTCATGTGGTAAGCGGTGACCTAGAGTTAGTCCACACGCTTCAGAATTGAGAGGTCCCGGGTTCAAACTCCATCTGGACCACTGGTTCATTTCTCGGATCAAGAATAACCCACATGATCCTCTCCATCAAGGTGTAAATTGGTACCTGTGAGGGCAGTGTCTATTCCTGGGCGCCGTAGATCGATGTTGGCTGCCACACCCACAGGAGAGAAATAGTCTCCCCAGGGAGAAGACTGAAGTTTTTCTTCAATCTTGGTATGCATTCCCTGTAGAAGTTACTTGCCAGATTTGTTAATTATTTGACCTGGACAAGTGCATATTTCCCAGACTGACATGGGAATAATTTGCTAGTTCAATGTGCTAGGTTTGTCTTGAAGCTAATTTATACAGTTATTTAATCTTTTAGGGGACAACAATTAGCAGCGCAAATGCAGGAACAAAATCCAGAATTAGTGAGTGAATTACGAACACAAATGGGACGTCCACCAACTAATCCCGATGACCCAGAAAACCCAGAAAACCCAGAGCAGCCCCCACCTGGTCCAGGTAAATCTACTTTCATTCTAATAACAGGGGTGTCAATTTTCCAGATTAATTCGGAAATTCCAGATTCACATACACTGAAAGAGCCTTGATTTCTGACCTAAATACAAGTTATTTGATGAAAATATCTTGACATGGCAAAGTTATGGCCATTTAATCCGTTTCAAAAGAATTTCTTAATATGAAGGCCTTTTGTTTGTCAAAAAGGGTTTACAGTACCGCATATGATTGTCCTTATTTTAAATTTGGCTCCTTTGACACCCCTGTTATTAATAGAGTTTCGCTTTTTATAGGACTAAAATTAAACTGAAACCATAAGAAATTTTTCAAACACCTTATTTTTTCTATTGTTTAGCCATATGAAACTATTCTTATAAAACTTAAACCATTTCAAATGATTTTATTTCATTATATTAGTTAACTATTCTAATTAGGAAATAAAATTATCTTAGTTTTGTGTGAGATAGAAGTGAATAAATCAGGGTATATAGTTTATTTACATCGGAAGTAATCACAAAGGTCATAGTAACTTTCACCAGGCAAAATTTTCAAGGTCTTATTTAATTCTAATAGAATATCTACAGTAACTGTAAAATCATCAATTTTCAAGAGGGATTTAATTTTGTGGAATTCGTGGTTCACCTTCAACCACAAAATCAAATCCCATCAAACAATAATTTTGATTATTGTATTTATTTCCTGAAATTCCAAATCCATGAATTAACGTCCCATCAAAATGGTATTTTTTACCAAAACCACGAAATTTCGTCTCATCGAAATTAAATGATTTTACAATATAGCAGACTTGAGTAAACTTTGTACAGCGTGTGAATGTTTGAAGTTATTGTTGACTATTACCCTGATACAAATGTTCCTATTTTCAGGTAACGATGGTAGTCAGATATGATGCAGTTTGTAGAAGATTTAGTTCTGACATTTGAATAACCAGCTGTAAAAATATAGGGGAATTACACGATGTGTTAACCTGGACCAAATTCCTTGTTTATGTGTTAATAGATGGAGTTACTGTTAAGTGTTTACAGTAATCAAACCAGTAAAGAATCAATCAAACTAAATGTGGGTACTGGATGAACATGTTGATGGATAGCATGACAAAGAACTAGTCACAGATGCTAGGGCTGTACACATTAATTGCATTTTTTACGAGATTGAAGTTAAATGTTTTCCGAATGTTGTGTTTATACCGATGTCATTAACACCATACAAGATTATTATATACCCATGAATTTCAATAATATATTGATTTGAATGTTAAGCCTACGCTGTATATTGTATTAAAATATTACTGATTAGATATCGTTCGAATGAATTTGTTTGTAAATCTATTGTGAAAGCGACAAAATCAACTCTTTGTTACTTTCCCTGTTCAATTTTAACTTAAATGTTGTTTTTTAAGTTTTATGTGATGTAAAGCTGTTGTGTGTAGGACGGATTTAATATAAAGCTATGAGAATTATTACAGCTTTATTGCCATATGTGGTAGGGCATGCAATATTGTCAAATACATGCATTTTGTAGAAGAGAAAATCTTAAATTTCTCTCCCAATTTGTCCTACAAAAAAAAATCATAAAAATACTAACATAACAAATTGACTTGGTCCTCTTACCTTCAGTTTGCATAATTTAATCATTGATTCCTTGCCTATAGTTCACTTTTGCTTTTGTTTTCATGAGTGTTACGAATATTTTTTTAAATTATATATGAGGCATACAACATGAATCTAACTCACCAGTACAAACTAGACTTTCTCTCAGAAATTTATACTCTAGAACTATGTTATATTTTTGTGCAGAGATATTAGGACCAGGTTTATTTGTTTGGATAATATGTTATCATATGCTAACATTTGATCATTTTTTAACTAACAAAATGAATAAATTAATACATTGTCATAATTAACTGTATTTTCAAAGAATAAACTTTATTGTATAATTATGTTTGTATCTGTCGAAAAAAGATACTTCTACTATCAATAAATTATAACAAAACCTAACAAACATGAGTTTTTTTGCTGGATTATTTCGAAGAATAAGTTCAGCTATATTTGTACTACACAAACCTGGCATTGACAATTCCTGAAGTTTTTATTTCCTGGTACATGGATGAAACTTGGTAAAGCTAATACAGACAGAATCTATGATGATACTTTCAGTGACATTTGTCTAGTCTTGTATTAATCTGGAGTATTTTTATATAAATGTGTACTGCATGATGGGTATAGTTTATTGTGTATACATTTGAATAGTTATTTATATACATTGTACATACATACATAAAAACACAATATTCTAAGAACTGTGAATATCGAATAACTGCATCTCTGTATGAATGAATGCTTGCAAAAATGTGCCTGCTGGTTGTCCGCAAAGTATTAAGAGTCCGTGATTTTCGCACTGATAGCGTAAGACAACAAACAGATATTTTTTTGTGTCTTTATTGCAAGAATTGTATCCTCTGAAAATAAGAAATACTTACAAAATCTGATGTTAGAAAAATATTGAGTTGGTAAAGAAGTCGACACCCCAGTAAAACTGTTCACATCATTTACATATGATCATCATCAGATGATATATTGAAGTGTATAGGATGAGTCGTGAGTTGTCTCTGGATATCAACATTTCTTAAACACATCCAGATAACACGAAGTGAGGCAGATTCTTTCTATCACATTACCAATGTTACGAGTCAAAACAATGTCCGAAATAACAAATTTAAGTTGACGAAATATACATTTTCATGCTGAAAAGCTGGTGATGTTACACTCACATTTGTTCTCACATGGAAGATTGCGGTATTTATGTGACAAAGCCCTTCTATCACTTCACAAACAGAGGCTCAAATGTTGTGTACATGTTTGTGTTCGTATAAAACCATTTAGTGCTACAATTAGTGTTGATTGTATTGAGAAGTTGTTTGCTGTTATCTGTTCGCATTTATTTAATGAAGTTTTTGTTGTTATTGCATTTTTTCCATGAGCTTGGTAACACTGTGCCATTTGCTCGGAATTATTGCTGTATTAATGCATTCTCATAACCTGTGGAGTATATTGTCAGAATTACTGTAAATTCATTTAATTTTGATTGGTAAAAATACCATTTTAATGGGACATTAATTTGTGGGTTTTGCATTTCAGGTAATAAATACAAGGGTCAAAATTATTGTTTGATGGGATTTGATTTCGTGGTTGAAGGAAAACCACAAAATTTAATCCCCCACGAAAATATATGATTTCACAGTATATTGGCATAGAATAAAACAGCTACGTGATAGAAGTGGATTACAATGTAGCCTGTATGTTACTGTAAAATCTCATCTTAAAATGTAACTATGATATGCCGAGTGTAGCCTTTATTTGATTTTTATTTCTACTGAAATATGGCCGGCATTATATGTGCCTCCACCCCGGTCACCAGGGAATTCTATTCCACTGTTAAACGTTTTTTGTTTGCTGATTCTGGTTTAAAAAATTACAATTTCAAACCTCAGTTCTTAATTATTGGGTCCAAACTACAATACAAATCATGGTTTCTATTATCTCATTTTGCATAGTTCATTATCATGAGAATTACACGGTCAACAAATTTTATGGAAAAGCATGATTAATATAATGCAAGAGGTTTTATGTACCGGGTACTATTTATTAAACACTAAAACACATGATTGTTCAAGCATTTATCAAATAGTTAGAATTGAAAATCACATTATTTCATCTGATAATGCAATAATATACACCTTGAGGTTCATGTTAAGAATTCAGGAATGAAGAACATGCATATCATTGTTTTCTACATAATTTAGTAGCTACAATGGATTGTGTAACAATCTGTTGAACTTCATTTTCAGAACTCCAAGATTCCATAGCTTAACATAGACAGGTCATAACCAAACACACCTGGGAAAAAAGATAATTAACTCATTAGCCCTTTACTCCATTTATCCAACATAATTCTGATATAAGTTAAAATGTGTGCCAATGTGCAGCTTTTTGTAACAAATATCCAGGATAACCTCTCTTGGTAATGTATTTCTCTAATTGGATTGTCTCCCTTCCATAGTCATTGTTATTTGATGGAAAATAATTGGTAATGGACATAAATTAACTTATCTTTATGGAATAAAGGATTAAAAACTAAACTGTACTCATTAATTTAATCTATTCAAACAATAAAGCAAGCAAATAATTTAAACATGTACAGACCGTGCAGTACAACACAGGTGTAATATTAAATCAGACCCACGTTAGCTC